>JUDQ01000269.1:0-48701 GCA_000812075.1 Scedosporium aurantiacum
AATTTTGGACAAAGTCGAAGGGGGGGTTGGGGTGGGGACAGGAGGAGGTAATAACGATTCGCTTAACGTACTCTGAGCAGTCCGGAAGGATAGCTACCATCTTCGATGCGTTGTTATAGTCAATGGTAAGCTTGATAGCCTCGCTTCTTTCCCATATATCCATGAGCGAGGCGAGGGCGCTGGCAACGACAGTCGGGTTGTCATCTCGGAGCAGCGAGTTCAACTTGTCGATCAAGTCCGACTTCTCTATCATGTGTTTGTCATGATCGTACAGCTTGGCGACACAGAAGGCGGCTGTCTTCCGAACATACGGGTCGTTGTCTCTCAACAGTTGCCTGACTTGCGGAACTGTGGCATGAACGAATTCCTTGACATGCACGTACGACATGGTACGGAGCGCGAGGGCTCGAACCAAAGGACTCGGGTCTGCCATGTCCTGGACAACAGTTAGCGGGCTACTCGAGAGAATGCTTGCGAGCGAGCGAGATGGCTGCAAACATACCTGTTCTAGAACGGGAATCGCCTTGACGGCAATCTCGGGACGCATCCTCGAATAGTTGACAAGATAAAGAAAGCACCTTTCAGTCCAGCATTAGCATGGCACTATCGAGTCATGCATACATTTAGTCCCGCCTCGCGCTGTCACTTACATCTTTTTTATCTCCAGGCTTTGTATGTGCATGCAGCCAATAATGTCGGGAAAGAGGGCAACCATGTCATTGTTGCTCATGGTCATGTTGGCCACGATCTTCTTCAAAGCAATCTTCTTCGTCGAATAACTCTTGTCCTTCTTGCCCCCGGAATTTAGCTCAAGGCGTAGCTCCGCTACTTTGCCCTGCGAATTGTTTAGTCTCGAATGGAAAGAAAGTGGAGGAATATACAGAGGGAACATGGTGGATATCAGGAGTAGAAGCAGAAGCAGAAGCAGAAGCAGACTACGGTACGTCTCGTCGAATGTGGGACGACAAGCAAACAGCAACTCCGATAGAACATTTGATGTGTGATGTGTGATCACAGTCCAAACGTGGAAAGCGACAGCTCCCCCGGATACAAAATAGTGTGAAACAAAGGGAAATGAGGCCAGATGAAGGAAGATGATGAAGATCGTGATGGGTGACCACATGAGCGACTTGGGGGGGAATAAAGAAAATGAGGGGCGATGAACTTACTCGAGCAAATAGCTTCGAGTCGCCTCCCTGAGAACTCGACATGGTGCAGTTCCCTTAAACGGTAACTCGAGGTCTGGGCGATGAAGTAGTCCAACGGGTGTGGTAAATCGAGTGTGCAGAGGACTCGTGTGGTGGGAAAAGTACGTAGCCCCTGATTCCTGGAATAACCGCGAGGATGAAGGTCACCAGTTTCGAAAGACGGTGCGCCGTGTAAGTTGCCTCTCACCCCTCCCAGCGGCCGTGGCTAAAACCAGGAATACACGCGAGGATCGTGTGCCCAATTGAGAGAGAATTGCGAGATTCCAGAATATAGACAGGACAGGACAGTGGACAGTGCCGTGTGGAGGGCGAGTTCAGCAGCGCGACGGCATGTACCGACAAGAAATTTCGCCCGAAGCAACCGCACGTATCTCCAGCAGCTCCGGCTCTTTCCACGCTTTTAGGTATTCTCAACTCAAGTATAAATCCTCCAGCGAGATTTTCGGAGGGTGAAGTTCTGTAATATATGATGGACAGACTTGAGATGCCAAGGGAGTGAGGTTGAATTGACCCCTGACTTCATTGCAGTTGCAGTGTGTCCCCAGACGCCAGACTAGGTCCGTGGGAGTATTACTAAGAGTGGGTCAGAACACATTGCGCTGCACCGAACATTGAACCAGAATCAATCGCAGCCTGTAGAGAGAGCTCCACGCCTGCCACGCCTGCAGCCGCTGGCTTGGAGCTTCACCCTTCGAAAACGTCAGCCCTTTCCAACCTCGATCTCTGCACCATTCGAATCATCAACGTCCGATACCATTGCATCACGAAATCGCACCTCGCATAATGTGGCAGAATAAGGCTCAGCTACCAGGATGGATTGCCGACCTGAACAATCCTCCCCTCCCGAAGCATAAGTCGTCGGGGATCGTCGACCCTCCAGGCTTCCCTTCTCACGCGCCATCCAAGGCAAGCACCTCCCCTGGCCCCTCAATCAAACGCCCACATGCGATGAGAAGTAACGTCTGACTTTCTTGCTTTGCTCGATACAGAAAGAGAGGTCATCAAAAGACGCCAAGACCCACCAGCGACAACCCCAAACCCCCGCCGAGATGGACACGCTCAAGGTCAAAAAGGCTTGGGAAGTGGCCCTCGCGCCAGTCAAGTCATTGCCTATGACCGCAATTATGATGTACATGTCGGGGAATTCGCTACAGATTTTCAGCATCATGATGGTGTGGATGGCCTTCAAGAACCCCATCATGGGGCTCCTGTCGACGAACCAGGCCTTTGCGCGCTTCGAATCCGAAACCAACCGTTCGCAGATTGTCCCCATTAAACTCGTATACGTTGCGATGCAGATATTGGCTCTAGGGGTGGGTGTATGGAAGATAAATTCCATGGGACTGCTTCCGTAAGTTTGTCCGTTCGGCGGCTCGACCGTATCGCCTGCGTGATCACAGGTGCTAACCCGCTTCCTCTAGGACGACTCGATCGGATTGGCTTGCTTGGGAAACGCAGAGGGAGCCTACAGAATATGCGATCCCGGCCTTAAGATGAGGTTTGAAATTGTATTATTATATGTTTGGTGTTACGACTTGACGGAGCGACGGAAACGGGTTTAGAAACCGTGTCACGTTCATATCTCGGATTGTTTGCATCGCACGAGTCTTATACAGAGATACTCTTTTTGCGTCTTTCTTTCTTCCCAAGCTTCGGCATGGTGACCTTGGTCTGGCTATGTGCATCGTTCAATCGTAGAAACATCCTGACCTCAAATGGCGGCTCATCCAATTCGTCCTTTGTGAGGGAAGACCTGAGCTGGATTGCATGAGGATCGGCGAGATTGGGGCCGTTGTAACCATGGTAATGGGCTTAAAGATTGGAACAAGCTGAAAGGATACCTTAGTATACCAGAACCGTATGGCGGTCCTTACTTTCCAACACTAAATGAAATATCCCTTTAGACGTTCATTACGAAGGTATTTTATGTTTCCTGTCCTGTGCAGCTTTGACGAATGACGTTTGGTTTGGAAGAGCCTGATGATGCCAAGTCAGCTGCGAAGTGGGCCTGTGCACTAACATTTTCTCCATTGATCCTCCACCACATCACAGCGCCGTAAAGCTTCCACATCTTGGTACCGGCACCAGTACACTAGCTTGGATATCTGGCAACTTCAACCACACGACACCTCCCCAAAACGCCTCAGAACGGACACCAGGGCCACAACAGCCAACAGAGCCGAGAGAAATACCTGGATATTCTTTTCAATCTCACCGCATAAGCGGTCGCACGAAGTTCTCGCGAACGATGGACTTATCAGCATCGTTCAATGACCTGCTGCAAGCCCACAAAGCTCCGCCCATCCAGCGGAGGCTGGGGCTCGATCACCTTGAAGAGTTCCTAAAAGAGGCCTACAGGATAGTGCGTGAATTTTCCTGGATTCCTTCTGCTATATATATCTATATACTGACCGTCACCACCATCATAGAACTCACACATCTCAAATCTCCACAACGAACTGAAAGACGTCCGCCAAGCATACCTTTCCACTGCGCAGCCCCGAAAGACGCATCTACGGATGGGCCAGGCGCAAAGATACCTTACCGATAGGGACCGGGAAGAAATCGACGCCAATGCCAAGCAGATAATACGCGAGCTCAACGCGAGCATACGCATCTTAGACGACACCGAGAGCAAACGACGGCACGATGAAGAAGTGGCGATACGGAAGAAGTATGGGAGCGCTCTGGGAGCTTTGGGTTCGTGGGCAGCCGGAGGGAAGAAGACGGATGAGCACGAGGCGGCTGAGTCGAGGGCGCGGGACATTGGAATACATAGAGATGGGATTCTCTGGTTTTTAAGAAAGAGGTTGGAGCTGTGCTGCGCAACCCAGCAGTCCATGATGGAGGCGAGGTTAACGAGGGAAATGGAGAGGAACCGAAGCGTCTTGGCCAACGCCAGCATCCCCCTACCGGGATATACCGCTCCCCAGGAGAAGGCTGCCGTCAAGGCATCCAGCAGCTCTGACTTTACGGCTCCACAATACGAGTCCTTCGCGCCGGATTCGAGCCTGACGGAGGAACAGGTCCAAATATTTGAGAAGGGCAACCAGGACATGATGACACACTACCAAATGACGCTGGACAAAGTCAGGTGCGTTCCTTTACACGCCCGAAACCAAAGACGGGCAATTTGATCTACTGCCAGAGGGAACACGAGGCGAGCTAACTTGACAAACCACAGAACCGCGGAACAATCCCTCGTGGAAATCGCAGAGCTCCAGACCGTCCTAGTAAACAATCTAGCCGTTCAATCAGCCCATATTGAACAGCTCGTCGCCGACTCCGACAACATGGTAGAAAACGTCGGGGGAGGCAACAAAGAGCTCAAGAAGGCGACCCAACGTCCCAGCGCGGCCAGGTACACGTTTTTCGCAGCGAGCGGGCTATGTATGTTTTTGATTGTGTGGGACCTTGTAATTTAATTGTGCATAATATCATGAAGACCGGGCGATGATAATACAATGACAAGCGAGTTTACTTTGCACTTTTATAGGTGCCAGGTGATCACGATTAGGCCACTTAGACCGGAGGGAGGTAGTTTGTTATGGTAATGGGTATGGGAAAACAGTATTACGGAGAAGGAGAGAGAAGTTGAGGATATATTCACTTTTGGTAAGCGATGGGTCACCCGCGGGAGACTTGAGCAAGCGTTTGATGTTATAATGAACTAAGGTCGAGAAGACAGGCCATGAATGGAACAGCCAGCAGACCTAACAGCCAAGGTAAACCGGAACTGGTGTGCGGTGTTTCGTCAAACACGGAGCAGCACCATCACAATCGCTTAGCCCGACCTATAGTCAAGTGTAAACCTAGGCGGCGAATCACCGAAGTACTCCGAAAGAAGCGATCGGAGGTAGATGACCGTGGAGTCAAAGTTGATCCAGTAGACACTGGAGGTTGCTACTTCGTAGGTCGCCCAGGAGGCGAATGGGGCCTCCGTAGGTCCGTTTAAGCACGTCGCGAGCCACCTGGCAGGATAGACCTGCAAGATATGGTTTTGGACCAACGTAGGCCATAGTGAAGGGCGGCGTGTTGGTTTTGTCGCGGACGGGTTGCTTGCTGATCATAGCGAAGACAGCCGGTGCAGTGAGCGCCTCGTCCCAAATTTGGAGTTGAATCGTCGGTGGTAGAGCCCCAAAGCGTGTGAAACTCATTTTCGAATGCTTGTTGGAGATCAGCGATATAGCTTGGCCAGGCTGGTCGTCTATATATATATATATATCAGCCAGTGAGCTTTGTTAGGCTACAATATTCATTCAATGGGATTTGCATGAATGATGATATGGGACTCGGAGTTTGCTGCTGCAAGCCTCTCTCTCATTCCTGAAGCCTCACTTTAGCAATCTTTCCAACATTCTATCCAAGGTCTCCCATCCGCAACAACCGTGTCTCTCATTCTGCAAACAATTCATCATCAGTCGTTTACCCTCTAATGTCACTCAGCCCACACTGGGAACATGGAAAGAAAAGATAACAAGGCTATCAGAATCACTTCGTCACAGTCCCAAGTCGGCCCAGATTCCCTCTGTCCTTTGGGGTCACAAGTCCTACTCCGGCTTAAGAGCCTCCCTCCTTGTCCAGACAATAAAGGCTGCCCTGCCCGCCCAGCTCATCTCATCAGATTAGTGTACACCAGCTCCCACCATCTACGTCCACGTCGAGGTCTCGGAAGTCACAGTCATGCTGTACTCGCTGGCCGATATCGTCCAGCCACCACTATTGGGCGGTTCGATTCCATTCCTAAAGAAGTTGGAGACTAAGCTGTTGCTCTTAAGTCTCTCTCTTGCCGGAAGCCCTTCCATCTCATGCGAAGATATGAACTAGATGCGGGAACACGTGCGGTGGGCACGCTCAGATTGTATATGGTTGCTACATCGAGGAGTATATCGACGATGACGGATTCCCGGATATGAGCGAAATTCCGGAGCTGTTTGGGACGTTTGACAGAGAGTTGAGGGATGTAGACGATGGAGTTGAAGAGAGATCGTCGTTAGATTCCCTTTGGCAATTCAACATGAAATACCCCCATCCTCGCAAGGCGAACCATCGCTCGAGTCTATAAAGAGTCGCATTACTCCCTTCTTCTATGTATGATGTTTGCAGTCAGGGCTGTACTGATCCGTTTCAGTATCATGATTAGTGTTTCTCGTCACACCAATCCGTGCTACGTAGTGGCCCTGGACTTCCGCCATTGGGGAACACATCGATGGGAGAGAAAACGCGGTTTGACGTTGCAGGGCGTGGCCATGGCGTCGGACAAGTTCGGATGGGTGGCCAAAATCGTGACCAGCTGAAACTCCCATCACCTAGATTACTACGAGGCATGGCTTCGGAAGTGACGGAAGTCCTTAAAGTTGGCCCTAGGTGGTCCTCACTATTTTGAATGAGCGACTTACATCCATCCATCCGCTAAGTCCGCCAATGATGATCGTCTCCAGCCTTGGACGAAAAGGTCATAATGTACGAAGTAGAGGCGAGATGTCGATAACAAAGAAAATAAATAATAACGTGATCAACAGCGAGCGACAGATAGAATTCACCTTGATGTCCGTTTGATATCATACGTCAATTCCGCTAACAATGTGAAGGTGGCGGATCTCCCCGACTTAGGCGTTTGAGAATGAAGCCGCCTTGGAGGATGTGTGTGGGTGGGTGGGTCACGGAGTTTGACAGGAAAACCATCATCGGAAAATACGGCTGCAACACAGTTGTTCGTTTCTTCATTTTTGGGGTGTGCGGGAAAGGGGAGAGGCGTTAATGTTAGGAGAGACTGAAAGCCGGCCGATCGACAGATGCAGAGGCAAAGGCTCCAGCATTCTAGAACACAAGATCAATCAGATATCAATTGGATATCAATTGGGGAGCCCAGACCGCAGTTGCAATTTGATCGGTCCCCTGTCTCTCTGATCCGCGGAGACCTATTTCATCTCCTCCTGAGGACGAAGTACACTATGGAGTTTAATAATATCCAAATAATATCCACATCTTTGTGGTCCTCAAACATCTTGAGACAAGTCGAGATCGAACTAACAACTTCAGGTACGGCCAGGTTATCGAGGTAAGGGACTCGCGCATTGCCTCGTTGGAGTCATCAAATGTCATTCATTGTAAGATGTCGGGATTCTTTTGTGTTTTTCACGCACCTTGTTTTCTTTTCTAGAACAAGTCCATGATCTAACATCATATGAGCTCAACTTCCTCCACCAGGTCGGGCTTGCACCATGACAGGGCATAAGGGATGCAGGAGATCCCTGGGCACCAATGGACGAGAACGGTTTTGATTAATTGATCATGGCAAGATTATAGATATTTAATCTGTCATCAATGGTGACACTTGCAGGGTAGGTTCCCGATGCTCCTGAAGTTCTGAACCTAATATCACCGTTTGGCAGCCTGATCGGGTACCGAAGCTAATAATAATAATTCTGATTGATTTGATGTAACAGTAAATCACATCAGTCGGATCACGGTGAAAGTGGCCTCTACGAAGTAATTCGTACTTCGTAGAGGATCTTAGAGGATAGCACTGAACAGCCTCCTCAATCGTGGCTTGAGGCTGGAGGCTGGAGGCGTGCGAAGGTTTCGATGGTTCATCAGCTCAAGTCAAGTGCTGGCATTTCGCCAGTAAAACTACTTGTACGAGGTACGAAGTACATTACGGACATCAATAGTCAGTAAGAAGTATTGATTGATCAATTGATGCAGTATTCGGTATGTGCATGCGGCCAGTATTGCGCCCTCAACCGGGTATTTTATGGCTGTCGTCCCAGGTGACAACATTGAATACTGTACTGATGATGATGACCGTCAACTTTCAAGGTGCGACAGCCCCCATTCATACACCATGCACAATTAGAGGACACTTGGATCAAGGATGAAGAAATGTAACGAGTATTGACTGATTGATCTTGAGTCCGCCTAGGCGACGCTGTCCCACCAACACAGCAAAGTTTTCAAGGTTCAATGTTGTTAAAACTCTCGATTTGCCAACCTTGACTGGGGTCGAGCTCTGTTCCATTTCTGTTGATGGGCCCTACCAAGTACAAGGTACTCCACTAAAATCATCATAAGATGCAGGCGAGTTCAATATTGCTTGCTTGCTCCATCGTCCATGTGCGAAGTGACACCCCCTTCCCCTCAGGCTCCTCTTCCTCCTCTCTCCCTCGTCTCCCCATGCCTCATCCCCCCCGGATCCACAGCCGGCCACTGCGAAGTATTAGCGGCGGCTCCGTTGCACCCCCTTGGTTCTTAAGACTAAGTTCTTATGCTTCGTCTACTAAAGGAGCCACCCCAATCCATCCACCCAAGTGACCTCTCCAACATCGCACCTTTTTCGTGTTCCCTGCAACTTCTCTCGTACACCTCAATTTCTATAATTACTTGTCTTGATTGCCTCATCTCGTTGAGTAGGAGACGGACGCCTTTCTGGCCTGAGATGCGCATCATTGATGCTTAGCGGTCCATTCGCACCTTCCTTCTTTCTCTTCAATCGATGTGCTCGAGGTACTCGGCTTCAGTACTTGTACATCGTACTCAGTAATCGTCTCTTTCTCATCTGACTGGCCCATTGCCCCATAAGGTTCAATGTTCCAGTGATCCATCATCACCATCGATCGATTGATACTCTGATTTCGAGTCTGCCATAGCGCCTGCCCCTTGTCGTCAAACCACACCCCTTTCTCCTAATTCCACCTCGCCTTCTCTTTTTTTCTTTTTTTTTTTTTTTTTTTTTTTTTCTCATCAGCGGAGAATCCTCATCCTCTCTCTCTTTCCCCCCTCCTCCCCCACCGTTCTCTCCTTTTCGCCCGCGTACCTATTGACCGACCCTCTGCGCGATGACGGATTCGTCGGATCGCCCCAAGGCTGATATCACTGAACAATCCACCACATCAAAGATGGCCAACCCCGACCAGCCCTCCAATCAACCAGTCGTCCCCGGACAAAGTCAAGTCGAGGCCTCAGACAGCAATGCGCATATTCCCGTCGCTGCTGCCGATGCGATAACCTCTAGCCGTCCCGAGACCGACCCCGTACCCGCCCAACAAGAAGACTCTTTGGTAATTTCCCAAGAGACGACGCCGCCATCACCGCCCGCTAAGACTGACGATGCGGGCCCTGCTATTGAGGCGGCGACGACCGAGGATGCAACCAGGGCCAACCCGGCTGCATCGAAAGACGACGGCCCCGTATGCGTCATAACCTTGCTGGTGACCTCGGGAAAGAAGCATCCCTACAAGATTGACGAGAAATATCTCACCAAGCGGAATGTCCATATCCCTGGCACCACCGAGTCGGGCCACAAGGATCCCTTCAGTATCAGTGTGTACACTCTTAAGGAGTTGATATTAAGGGAATGGCGTGATGAGTGGGAGCCGAAGCCGTCTAGCCCGACTCTCATCCGGTTGATACACTTTGGAAAGCTATTGGCCGACAAAGATCAGTTAAATCGTACGTATATCTCACATCCGCACTCCATGTCGCCAGCCTAGTCTCCCTCGGGAGTTAACCGAGCCTCTTTCGTCATATTTTAAACCGAAAACTGACCCCTGTATCACTCTCTCCTTTCTCTAGAATACAAGTTCAGCGCCGAGACGAGCAACGTCGTCCACATGTCCGTTCGCCCTCAGGAGATTGTCGAGGAAGACGAACCCAAGGGCTCAGGAAAAGGTGGCCGGGATTCCAGGAGCCAAGACAGTGGAAGCCGGTGCTGTGTGATATTATGAAGGGTTCCATGCCCAGTTTACCCTACGACGGATATATACCTCCCGATATAGCGTCGAGAGCGAGGTTGCTGCGGCCATCGAAGGAGTCTAACGGGAGAGACTCATACCTCCGTCTCTTTATGACATACGAATCGTAACGGCTTACGACTCTTAGACCACGACCCTTTCAAAAGTCAGATGATGACTCTGCGATACACTACTCGGACCTCTTTTCTTCTGTCTTTCCCCAGCAGATTAAGAGACAACACCAACTTGATGACGCTCTTTTATACCAGTTGTCTTTTTTTCCCTCTAATTCTGGAAGCGTTCGGGATCCTTTTTTAAGCATCCATACTAAGCTCCGGTACATACCAGCAGCCGGCGGAGTCGAGCCGATTTTAGTTGAAGGCGTATGACCACGAGGGGTCAATGTTTTCGAGCTTGTTTCTAAGGTGGATTTTCAGGGGGGTGGGCGCATTCGGTTGTTAACATGAGAGCTTTATTACCCATGATTATTTGAGGATGGATTGTGCTCCCCTGTTTTTTTTCCCCCTCGTTGTTCTTTGTGTCTAAGTGTGCTTCTTTATATTGTTGTTGTTCGTATCTGCTTTCTGGCCATTTCTTCTTGTTTGCAATGAATTCGGAATGGCCAAGAAGGAAGATATGGAAGGTAACCAGCGGAAATTGGCGTCCTTGACTCGAGGAATCACAATATGTATTGTCTGTTTTTTTTTTCCTTCTTCTTTTGTCCCCCTCGCCTATTTTATTTCATCCCCTTTTGCAGCAATGACATGAGCGAGATTTTTCTGTTTTTATGTTGGTTAAGGGGGAGCAACGGTCATAGGGATTGCCTCTTTGTCGTCTATAGGTGTATAGAGGGCTTCGAATACACGTCAGCAACCCGAGAGAGTCTGCTATTCTCCAATGCAGTAGCAGTATCAAGCATAAGAGTCACGCACGTACAAGGAGGTGTAATATCCCGCGCGTGTTTCGAGTGAAGGGGACCCCGTGTCCCCTCAAATTGCTATCAATAATAGGTCTATGATACAGAGTCCCCAGGCCATGGTCATCACCGTCCACTTCCCCATTCCTTCCTCAACATTTACATGTTCAACTTCTTCTCCATCTCATCATGGAACCCGGCAACAGGTCTACTCTCCTCCCCAGTAAACACATCCTCCCACGTAACAGTCTCATCCCTACCCCTCAAAATATCCTCATGCACACTAGGCCCTGCGGCCCCCAAAACGGCAGGCCGCCACGTCGTATCCCTCACGATCTTGAGCTCCATGCCCTGGCGGATCGGCTCCGCCATGCCGAACATCCGGCGCAGCGTCTCCATGCGGAGAGCCTCCTGCGTGGCGTCCCAGTTCTTGAGGCGCGCTTCGAGAGGGTGGGCGGAGTCGACGGGCGCGGGGGCGTCGGTGGTCGTCGGGGCGCTGGCGGGTCCGACGCCTGCGCGGAGGGTGTCGTGGAGGCCCGGGGCTGAGGGGGCGGAGGTGGATTTGCTGGTGTGGGAGAAGCTTGTTGCGGGGGTTACGGCGGGGGTGATTCGCATCGACTTTGGGTTTGGAAGGAGAGCGTTAGCGTCTGTGCCGCCTTTTTTCTTTTGGTTTTTCTTTCGTTCTGCCGATGGGAGATGCGGAGGGAGGGAAAGCGTGGGCTGGGTCGCTTGGAGAGTTAGCTTACCATTTTGAAGGTTGCTCGGGAGTTTTAGTATCTCAAGATGATTGATATGGAGGGATGGGTATGGCGAAAGCGATGAGTTCGTTTCAATGGCCGTTTGGGATAGAATAGAATGGAGGGTCGGGTGTGGATGTGAGGTTGATCTGGTTTGACGTGGAAGAGGAGCTTGGGAGCCAAGCACGGGAGCTCTAATGCGTAGGCTGCAGGCAGGATGCGTATGGACGTTGCACTGCACCGCGCTTATTGGCTGGCCTTGGTGCGTAGGATATCCAATTCACACCGTGTCTGTCAGAGACAAATATGCACAGTATATCGATTTATGCATTTATAGAGTATAGCTATCCAATACATGCATATATTCACATCAGAGCACTCCTCCTCTGGACGAAGCAGAGCGAGGAAATTTGTATGTTTCTTATTAGCTTCCCCTTGGCCTAATCATCGCTGAGATTCCATATATCCAACCATCCCTTGTTGTCGCTCCTGAGCGGCTTCTCAAGCCTGCCAAAACGCGCAGGTAGTCCCGAGTTAGCCTCGGGTAGACACATCCACTCCCTTACACAGTCGGGCACTTCCTCCTTGATATGGCTAATGCAGACGAGAGCCTGATCATCAGAAAGCCCAGTAATCTTCACATTTCCTGCTTTCTTAACCTCACTATCGACGACGTTTCCATCTCGAATGATCTTTGCTTCTCCCGAAGAGAGGAAGAGGATGCACTTGTCCCTGACAGCCTCGTCCATGCCACTAAGGGCCTCGTCGAGAACGACGATGTCGGGACTCTTAACCATGGCCCTGATGAAGAGCGCCACGCGCTGAGCGCTGAACGAGAGCTCGCCTAGAAGATATTGGTCTGCCCAGGAGAGGTCTCGTGTGGGTTCGGTTGCGAGGTGGTACGATGGATGTAGTTCGGGTGCGAACCAGCGCAAAGCCGCCTCTACTTTCGACGAAGCGTCGCTGTCGAGCTTCGGCCGGCTCTTGAATGTGTCCGCCCAGGCGTTTTCAATGACTTGCCGTACGGTCAGGCTACGAGGCATGTGTTGATGGACCTCGGGGCTCGAATGGCCGACTCGGGATTGGATGTCCCAGAAGGTGAGGACGGGTTCTGCGGAGCCCGGTTCTGGAAGCCGACTTCTTCCGAAGAGTTTTATGGGGAGGGAATAGGTTTGGGGATGATCGGAACATAGCAATGAGACGAGAGTTGTTTTGCCAGAGCCGTTGGGCCCGAAAACGGCCCATCTGTCACCCCTTCTCACTTTCCACTGTAGACCAGTTTTGGCACCTGTTGGTGTAGATTCTGACCAGTTGCCGAGGACAACCTTGTCCCCGTACTTGACCTGACATCCATCCATTTCTACAAGCACGTCCCTATTGCCGTCCATAGTGTTCGAGGAAGGGCTGGGCGCGGCTGGCTCGCCCGTCGTAGGCACCTCGGCATCATTTCGTAAGCCGCCAGTCCATACTCCTTTAGTATACTCTTTGTGTCCATTCAAAACCTCGTTTTTGGGTCCCATGGCTTCGATCTCGCAGTCGCCCTTTAGATAGACGACATGCGAGATCCAATCGGGTAGAGGATCCTGGGGCCTCGCGCTAAGTACGAGACGCGGGTTTGCCTGGTTGGCAAGGGACTCCAATAACGGATCGAGAGAACGCACAGTTGGTGGATCAAGCCCCATGAACGGCTCGTCGAGGAGAAGGACCTCGGGGGTTGTCAGCAAGGCCCTGGCAATCCGAGCACGGCGCCCTTGGCCATTACTAAGGAAGGCCACGGGGAGATCTAGAAGCTGCGAAAGACGTAGGTCCGTGACGGCGCGGTCAAGGAGTTTAGACATTTCGGGAGTAAGAGTATTCTTAGACAAGGGATTAAGCTGGGTGTTGCCTAGGAGATAGTCCCGCAGAGAGAAGTCGGTGGATTCGCGGCGGGACTCATAGCGGGCGGAGAGGTAGGCTGATGTGGTGACACCGTCGGTAAGACCGCCACCGTTACGCTCGCCGTCGAAGCCAACGTAGGCGACGGCGCGATCGGGGGTCCTTAGGTGATGAGGCACGGCATCGCTAGACAGGTAAGGGTAGGATCTAGCTGTTGGGGGGTCGCAGAGAAGGCGTCCGCGCAGGAGATGGAGGAAGGTCGTTTTTCCAGAGAGAGAAGGACCGACGACACACCAGTTTTGGGGCGAGTCGGAAAAGGAGGGCAGCTCAAAGTTGAGGTTGGAAAAGAGCGGCGGGTTTGCGGCCGATGCGAGGGCGTTGGGGTGTCTCCGATAGAAGGTGCCATTGGCGACCCGAATGACGGGAGAGCGGAAGAGCTGAGGCCGCATTGTAAGGGCCAATTGAAGATTTCTATTTCTTTTCCTAAGGAGGAGAAACGTAGCTCATGTTGATTCTCCTGCTCTTCTCTTTTTGCACAGGACACACGACAATGGCAGGCGTCCGTGTTGGTGGAAATAAGTGCGAAGGACGAAGTAACTGGTCGCTGGGCCATGATTAGCCGGAGTTTACGGGGTTAACCAAAATAGGATTTCGAAAGGGCGAAGAATGACCGCGGATCCGAGCTCTCGCGATGACTCAATATCTTGGCGGTGTACGAAGTAAGTCTACAGAAAATAGTGTAGATATCTGCATGAGTCTGGGTATGGGCGTTGCTTTAGGGGCAGGGCAAAACCAGCCGTGATTGTTGATGGGGAAACCCACTTGACTTCGTAGATGGCGGTGTTCGTAAGACTCAATCAAAGGACTTGTGAAATATCTCCATTCCTCCATACAAAGACCGCGCGAGAGTTCTCAGAATCACCATTGGCATTTGGAATTTTTTTATATTTTATTTCGAAGTACGTATTATTTATTCAATTTCGTATCTCCACAACATAGATATTCGCTCAACTAGTAACAGGCTCTTGGCCACAGCTGGACATTGATATGTACGACAATGTCTGGATGGGCCTGGTGGGCATTGATGTCCTAAGGAACGGACACGTTTCTCAGAAATCTCATGAGGGGCATTGTCTATATGTCTAAGACTCTAAATACGTTCTTGAGAGATCACCTTCAGAAGTGTGTCTACATCATCCACCTCGCCTTCCAGCGCAAAGGATGGGCCGGGCCTCCGATAAAATGGGGCCTCGAACTCGGGCGGATAAAAGCCTGCATACTCCCAGTCGATAATAGCCTTGATCTTGAGGGTATCAGCGTCCACGATGACGTTGTTAGCCGAAAGGTCGTTATGGCAGAAGACGAGGAGGTCGTGCTTGTCTCGGTTTCGCATTTTCCAGGGTCGGCCTCTTGACGTCCGCAAAACGCGGTATGGTGGGAGCACCTAATTGACAATTATGAGATAGATCCGGTTTAGGTTAATCGAAGGGAGGCAGAGGCAGGAAGGATTACCATGCCACCCGGTCCTCCCCAGGTGTCAGATGCCAGCTTCTTGAGAGTCTCGAGATGAAGCTCAAGCTCTTTGGCGACGACCTTCTTCTTTTCTTCGTCGAGGTCGCTCATGGCGACCCCTTCGACATACTCGGTCACCAAGTAAGCTGCATCATCATCCTCGAAGCAAGCATAAAGCTTCGGCAATGGGATATTAGCATTCTCGGCGAGAAACTTGAGGCATGCTCCCTCGTTCAGAATGCGCTCTGTATTAAACAGTGGAACATGCAAATACCCGCCTTGTTTCTGCCACTCATTCGGGCGCAGGCTGCGCTTGATCCAGGTTCCCCCAACACGGTAATACTTCCTCTCATGGGTGATGGCTACGCAGTGCTCCTCGCGTTTGGCGTTGAGTTCCTGGTTCGTTGGAGGTGCCATCGTTGGGAAGGGTGAATTGAATCATGGTAACATGGTAATCTACGAAAGGGGAAACATACGAAGTAGGGATGGAGCAGTAGGTCTGGCACTGCACGCTGCGTGTACGAAGTAGAATCTTCCTCATGCCCACAGCGCACCGTACTTCGTGTGTGTCCAGGACCACAAGGTTGCACCAGAAGCGCAGTGCCGGGTTTCCAGCACTCCGAAGTAATACTTCGTAGACCATTACTCTGTGTGCTGCTGAAGCCCCTAAAATGGGTTAGCCGTTTGCTCGGAGGAACCGGACGGATTAATTCTCTGGATCAACAGATGAATGACGAAGACGTGCGTTGTTGATTGGCTTGGCCCCTTGAAAAGTTGAAACAGAAGAGCGGTTCGTTGCATGCATGGTTATTTTGGTTGGTGTTTGCTCGAAGTGACCTGGGTTTAATTAGCTTTAGTTGAATTGAAGAAGCTTGATTTTGGTGGGTTGCCCCGTTAACCGCGCCGGCTGCGATACCGACGCAACCGTTTGTGTACTTTGTGTACATCGTCGTGTACTTCGTACTTTGTCTTGTACTTGAAAGCCCAGTATCCAAGTCCACCCAGCTCCAAGTGACAGCTCCAGTTCCAGTTCCAGTTCCAGTTCCAGTTCCAGTTCCAGTTCCAGTTCCAGTCCCAGTTCCAACTCCAACTCCCCGCCGCCACTCCCAAAACAGACCACAAGCCCACAGCAACTTGGAATTGGAACTCTCACCGACAAATGCCACGAGGAACACCATCGCCAATTGCTAGCCTTTGCAGAGCAGTCCGCACCGCACCCTTTCCTCCTTTCCACGCGCAACCTACCTACAGCTACAGCCAGAAGCACCATCTCCCATTGAAATTGGACAAGCCAGCTACGCAGCGCCTATTCGAGGCACCAACCCCACAGCCTCCCGGCGCGACCGCCGTGTTTACACTCCGCTCCGCTTGAAAGGGGAAAAAAAAAAAACCATCATCCATCCACAGGCACAGGCGCATCTATCAGCAAGATGGACCACCATCCCAGCACCCCTACACGGCCTCCGGATTACTCCCTTCCCGCCTACGAAGACGAAGACACACCTGGCCATGGAAGCGGTGTGAGGCTGCTAACTTCCATGGATGATCCTCTCGACAGCCGACAGTACGTGCCTAGAACTTCCCCCACTAGGAAGCCGCTCGCATCGGCAGTGCCACCGGCTTCCTCTGTTCCTTTGCCACTCTCCCCAAACGGACGTGTGCTGTCCCATCCTTCTTCCACTGGCCAGTCGCCAGTCCGCATGCCGGGAAGTCCCCTGGCCGAGGTGAGGAGGAAGCCGGTAGACGGCTCCCCCACCGTAAAGCTTCAGAAGAAGAACAAACCCGAGCACATCTCGCAAGCAGAGATTCTCCAGAACCTACCCACTCTGCCCGATGGGCCGTCTCGGAGGAAAAGTCTCCTTCGCGAAAAGAGAAGAAGCAGCCCGGTCCGCCCGAGAGCTGCGATGCCACCATGCGGTCTAAACCTTGTAAGTGAGAACAGCCAAAGCTCACCAGATGATGTCTCTAGCACGCGACCACTGCACCGACCATACCAGCCTTCCGTGGCTTCTTCTCACTCCAGACCCTCTTCAATCCTTGATCCGCCCAGCATGCCACCCCCAGACTCCACCTACGTGCCATTTCAAAGAAGAGACAGCATCGCCAGTTCCCGAGGCTGGAGCCCGTCGCGGATGTCTGGGATGTCTGGAAGCTATGCGCGCCCTCCTCCGTCTAGTGTTCACTACGAACCTTCAGAGCTCAACGGATCGCCACGTCCGGGAACACCCTCATCCCGATACGGCGGAAGCCCTCGCCGGCCATTGCCGCCCGAGCCCTTGTTCTCGACCGGAGCAAGGAACTCTGCTGCCTTTGCCGACGACGCTAGTGTCTCGATACCTCTCGATGGAGATCACGACGACGACGACGACGATGTCTTCGGCCCCGACCGTGATTATGTGGAGTCGCATCACCATGATTACTACCACCACGACCACCCTGACCACCCTGACTACCATGACCACCATGACCACCATGACCACCATGACCACCATGACCACCATGATCACCATGACCACCATGGCCATCACGATTACCACAACCATGACCGAGATTCGTATGGGAGGGACTCTCAAACAACCCTGAGCGGACTTGGCCACGGGGACGACGACGAGTTTAACGAAAAGGTATCGCACTACGGACCCGCCCCCGAGGGCGAGCAGGAACGTCGCGGCGTCAGGGCACCTCAGATGTCCAAGAAGGAAGTCCAACTCATCAACGGCGAACTGGTGCTCGAGTGCAAGATCCCCACCATCCTCTACAGTTTCCTGCCGCGTCGCGATGAGGTCGAGTTTACCCACATGAGGTACACCGCCGTCACCTGCGACCCGGACGATTTCGTCGACCGCGGGTACAAGCTGAGGCAAAACATTGGCCGGACGATGCGCGAAACGGAGCTGTTCATCTGCATTACCATGTACAACGAGGACGAGTTCAACTTCACCCGCACCATGCACGCCGTCATGAAAAACGTGTCCCACTTCTGCAGCCGCAGCAAGTCGAGAACGTGGGGTGAGAACGGTTGGCAAAAGATTGTGGTCTGCATCGTCTCCGACGGTCGAGAAAAGATCCATCCGCGTACCCTCGACGCCCTGGCCGCCATGGGGGTCTACCAGCACGGTATCGCCAAGAACTACGTCAACCAAAAAGCCGTCCAAGCCCACGTGTACGAGTACACCACCCAGGTCTCTTTAGACTCCGACCTCAAGTTCAAGGGCGCCGAGAAGGGCATCGTGCCGTGCCAGATGATCTTTTGCCTCAAGGAAAAGAACCAGAGGAAGCTCAACTCGCATCGGTGGTTCTTCAACGCCTTCGGCAAGGCCTTGAACCCTAACGTGTGCATCCTGCTCGACGTCGGCACCCGCCCGGGGACGAACTCGCTGTATCACCTCTGGAAGGCCTTCGACACCGACTCCAACGTCGCAGGCGCCTGCGGCGAGATCAAAGCCATGAAGGGTCGCTTCGGCGGCAACCTGCTCAATCCGCTAGTGGCCTCTCAGAACTTCGAGTACAAGATTTCCAACATCCTCGATAAGCCGCTGGAGAGTGTTTTCGGTTACATTACCGTGCTTCCCGGAGCGCTCAGCGCGTACCGGTACCACGCTCTTCAAAATGACGAGACCGGCCACGGGCCCCTCAGCCAGTACTTCAAGGGTGAAACGCTGCATGGCCAGCATGCAGATGTGTTTACCGCAAACATGTATCTCGCCGAGGACAGAATTCTTTGCTGGGAGCTTGTCGCAAAGCGACAGGAGAGGTGGGTGCTGAGATACGTCAAGAGCTGTACCGGAGAGACAGACGTACCAGGTAAGTGCTTAGAATCTGCATTTGATGCATTCTTTGTCTCACGAAGGACCATCCCCCGAGGCGTTTTCACTCCTCATCACGGCCATGGTTATTGATTATTCTGACTCCTTTTCCTACTGCAGACACCGTTCCCGAGTTCATATCCCAACGCAGACGGTGGCTCAACGGCGCCTTCTTCGCCGCCGTCTACTCCCTCGTTCACTTCAGGCAAATTTGGAACACTGACCACACCATCGCACGCAAGATCCTCCTGCATATTGAGTTCCTCTACCAATTCCTGCAACTCCTTTTCACCTACTTCTCTCTCGCCAACTTCTACCTCGCCTTCTACTTCATCGCCGGCGGTCTCGCAGACCCTACCGTCGACCCGTTCGGTCACAATATCGCAAAATACATCTACACGATTCTCCGGTACACCTGCGTCCTGCTCATCGCCACTCAGTTCATCCTCTCTCTAGGTAATCGGCCTCAGGGTGCTAAGAAACTCTACCTAACGAGTATGATTGTCTACTGTGTCATCATGTTGTACACGACGTTTGGCTGTATCTACATCATCGTTCGGCAGCTCACTAGGAAGGAGCTCGACGAAGACGGAAACGAAATAAGCCTCAAGCTCGGCAGTAACGTCTTTACCAACCTCGTGGTCTCCATCGCCTCGACAATCGGACTCTACTTCCTCATGTCCTTCCTCTACCTCGACCCCTGGCACATGTTCACCTCATCGCTACAGTACTTCCTCCTGCTCCCGAGCTACGTCTGCACGCTCCAGGTCTACGCCTTCTGCAACACGCACGACGTCACCTGGGGAACCAAGGGCGACAACGTCATGAAGACGGACCTCGGCGGGGCCGTCGGCCAAGGCTCCACGGTCGAGCTGGAGATGCCGTCGGAGCAGCTCGACATCGACAGCGGCTACGACGAGGCCTTGCGCAACCTGCGCGACCGGCTCGAGGTGCCGCAGATGGGCGTCTCTGAGGCCCAGCTCCAGGAGGATTACTACAAGAGCGTGAGGACCTACATGGTAGTCACGTGGATGATCGCCAACGCCATCCTCGCCATGGCCGTGTCGGAGGCGTACGCGGGGCGCGTGATCGGCGATAACTTTTACGTGCGGTTCCTGCTCTGGAGCGTGGCTAGTTTGGCGCTTTTCAGAGCTTTGGGGAGCACGACGTTCGCGATCCTGAATGCCGTCAATATGATTGTCGAGGGTCGTGTTAGGATGAGCTTAAAGGTGCCAGGGTGGGTAGGGGGTTTGGGGAGTAAGATGTCGGAGACTATGAGTAGTATAGGGAGTAGCGTGAGGAGATGAGGAGGGGGAGGAGGGTGAGACAAGAGTTTTGTTTGGATTTGGGGGTTCATGATGTTTTTTTTTTTTTTCTTTGTTCGGCTATTTGTTCGAGTCTTATTTGTTTCTCTTTTTCTGGGATTTGGGTTCGGGTTTCTGTTGGGCATTTGATGATAATGCTGTTTGTGGTTTTTCTTCGTCTTTTATTTGTCCTTGTTGTTTTGTATGTGTTAGACGATTGATTCCATTCTCGCAATATGGTTGATTGCATGAGAGATGGCAACATGAAGAGACTGGAGGAAACTGAGGATGTAAGTCAAAGTAATGATCAATGGGTACGAGAATCTGGGGGCTTCGATTCAAGAGTTTTGTTTATATGGAGAGAATCAAATCCACCTTATACCCTTCCCTCCCTTCCCTCTCCTCACTCCAATCCTTAGGTTTTGATCAGTACGGCTGTTCTCGCTTGACCTTCACCCGTACTCCAGCATCTCCACTACTTTGTACAAATAATCTCACCATTCATCACCCCGAACCAGGCCTCCTTGGACGTCGACCACTTCCTCCAAGCCTTGACACCATCCTCCATCTCCTCCTCTCTCATCACACCCACCTCCTTGACCCTCCACCTGAGCTCCGACTCCTCCTCCATCCTCTCCGCCACGCTCTCCCCCCACCACCTCACGTCATCCTCCGTAGCGAAACTCCAGCTCCCAATCGAACAAACGACCTTCTCCGCCTCAAACCCAGCCCTCATCGCCAACGCCTTCAACCTCAACCCCATGTCCGGATCCGACCCCGTGGCCTTCATGGTCCCCGCCAGCGCAACTTGCCACGCCTCCATACCCGGAAGCGCGGGATAGTAGCTCATCGAAGAGACAATCATGTCCTTACACGCCAATATGCCGCCGGGTCTCAACACGCGCCTCATCTCCTTGACCGATCGCACCGGATCCGTCAGGTGAATCACCACCTGATGCGCATGCACGAGATCGACGCTCCCCGCCTCGAAGGGCAGCTCCTCGACGTTGCCCCTCACGAACTCGCCGTTCGTCAACCCCCGCGAGGAAAACGTCGCCCGCGCGCTCTCGAGCGCCTTCTCCGATGCGTCGAAGCAGATCACGCGGCCCTGCGGCACCAGCGCCGCGAAGTCGGCTGAGATCGTCCCCGGGCCGCAGCCCACGTCGAGGATCGTCATCGTGGGTTGGATGTGTGGGAGGACGTAGGGTGTGAATCCTACGGCGGTGCGGTGGGCGTGGGCCGAGAGGACGGCGGATGAGTGTCCGTGGATGTAATGTGTTGGTTCTTCGGACATGGCTGCGGTTTTTGAAAGACTTGTGGGAGTCTGGGAAATAGACTTGAGACTTTGGAAGGTCTGGGTTCTCTAGCTTTGACGACCGGTCAGGTTAGGTTTAAAAAAAAAGAGGAAAGTGGGATGGCAGGCGGGTTAAAGAATGGAATAAAATGAAGATGAAGAAAAAAAGAGATCGATGAAGGAGCAATGTTCAGAGTGATATTGAAGGTCCTCGCCGGACCGTAGATCCGCGCTTGAAAATCTTTGATATTGAATCCGATGGAAATGGAGCTTGGTTTTCTCTTTCCTTGTTGTTTCTTTTTTCCTTTCTTTAATTTCTCTCATCGAATGGAACTCTACACGCATGCTGCATCATGTATATGTATGAGGCCGATCAGGTCAGTTGATTTCCACCAGTCCCAAGAGACGAATCGCCCGACATAGGGCATTGCTCTTTTCTATGCTGCGGAAGGCTAGGCTTAGATCGCGGTCGCTCACACTCCGCGTCTAGAGTAGGAATCGACGACACATACTCTTTTCCTCCTCGTCTCTGGGTAGGATTTACTTCGTCCTCTCGTATCTGTTATTGGACTGGTGTATAATGTTATACACATAGATGGACTGATATCTGCTGTTGAAGCTCTTTATGGCAATTGATATTCAGAAAACGTCTGGTCCTAGTTGATCGATACTATGCTCTATAACCCCAAAACATCATTGAAAAAGATAGAAGATAGAGAAAAAGATAAAAGGAAAAAAAAAGTAACCTCCCAAGCCTATCGGATGGCAAATCCCGAAGAAACAGAACCTCTCAAAAATCATGCAAATGGTGGCTGGTATATGTAAGTGTATAAATATATATCCATTATCATGCAACTTCCCAAGTCTTCTTTACTCCCCGTCAGATCCGTCATCCTCGGCAACCTGAAAGAAAAGAAATTCCGTTAGCAAACTTCCTTGTTTCGTTGTAGAAGTACCCATAAGGTAAGGATAGCACTTACGTTCTCGTGGAAATCTCTGCCCTCCGCAGTGGCGTGGATAACGCCCGTTCTGATACAGAAGTCTCCGAACCTCTCCCCGGGATTTCGCTCAGCGGCATACTGCTTCAAGAGGCCCTTCATGATAGACAAGATTTCCTCCTCCTTGATGCTAGCCCTGTACAACTTATTCAGGCGCTGTCCATGGTAGCCGCCGCCGAGGTACATGTTGTACGTCTCGTACGCCTTGCCAACGAACGCAACCTCAGCCAGCCAAGGGCGTGCGCAACCGTTGGGGCAACCCGTCATGCGCATGACGATGGAGTCTTGGCGCAAGCCATTTTCCTCAAGGGTCGCCTCGAGCTTGTCGATCAGCACGGGGAGATACCGCTCGCTCTCCGCCATGGCAAGACCGCAGGTGGGGAAAGCCACGCAGGCCGAAGAGCTCAGGCGAAGGCCCGAGAACTTGACGTTGTCCAGCTTGTACTTCTTCATCAGCGTGTTCATGGCGTCCACGTCCTCGTCCGCGACGTTGCTGAGAATCACGTGCTGGTTACCCGTGAGGCGGAACTCGCCCTTGTGAACCTTGGCGATTTCCCGCAGACCCGTCTTCATTTGGAAGTCCGGAGTGTCCTCGACGCGGCCGTTCTCGATGAAGAAGGTGAAGTGGTTCATGCCGAGCTCGTCCTTGGTCCACCCAAAGGTATCCACGTTGCTTTCGAACTTGAAGGGCCGCTCTTTGCCGAAAGTCTGGCCCCACAGGTTCTCAACCTTGGCCTTGTATTCCTCCACGCCCATGTCGTCGACTGTGTACTTTAGACGAGCATGCTTGCGGTTCTTTCGGTCGCCAAAGTCTCTCTGCACGAGCATGACCTTCTCGCAGGCGATCTCAATCTGGTCCTTGGGAACGAAGCCAAGCATCCGGCCGATCTGGGGATACGTCTTCTTATTGTTATGCGTAGCTCCCATGCCACCACCGATGAGCATGTTGAATCCTTCAAGGTCGCCGTCCTCGTTCTTGATGGCGATCAAGCCAATGTCGTGGGCGTACACATCCGTGTCATTGTGCGGCGGCACGGCAATGGTAATCTTGAATTTGCGCGGCAGGTACGTAGGCCCGTAGAGAGGCTCGAAATCCTGCACAGCGTCACCGGCAACCTTAGTCTTCTCGTTGTCGTCCGTGAGCCAGATTTCGTGGTACGCCGTGGTTGCGGGGATGAGGTGGTCGCTAATCTTCTTCGCGCACTTCCAGACCTCGCCGTGGAGCTTGGATTGTGTCGGAAGGCTGCTGCACATGACGTTACGGTTAACGTCACCGCAGGCTGCGATGGTGGTGAGGAGGGCACGGTTGATGGCTTGCATGGCAGGCTTCAAGTTGCCCTTGACAACGCCGTGGAACTGGAAAGTCTGTCGGGTAGTGAGCTTCATGGTCTCGTTTCCGAGAGACGTGCTGATGTCGTCCATCTGGATCCACTGCTTAGCCGTCGCGACACCGCCAGGCAATCTGCAACGAATCATGAACGAGTATGCCGGCTCGAGACCTTGGGCTTTGCGCTCATCCCGAATGTCACGGTCATCTTGCATGTAAGTTCCGTGGAACTTGGTGAGTTGCTGATCCGCCTCCGCGATTGCGAGAGTAGACGTATCCCTCAATCCCTCGGCAATGGTTCCGCGCAAGTAGTTGGAAGCCAGCTTGATATCCTCGTTTGTCAACGGCGCCGGCTCCTCGGGTAGACCCTCGACGTTATCCACGCCGAGCGCTTGCCAGATCTTGGGCTCCCATTCTTGGTAAGCCGTCTGGTACCCGTCGGGATCCTGGTCGTCACCAAGGCCGATGTCTGCGAGGCGGGAGGCACCCAAGTTGGTGAGAACCCGGTCCAAATCCTTGGCAGGCTTGTTGTAGTAGATCTTATCCTGCTTGCGGGGCCAGTAGTGGCTGTCACCGAGGCCGAAGACGGAGTACTTGACGGTCGCCAGATCAAGATCGGTAGAGTCCTTGACAGCATCCCAGAAGGGTCGGCCGTTTTGAGGGAACTCGCCCTGACCGGCAGTAGCGGTGACGAGGACGATGTTTTGCTCGGTGGGAAGGTCTTCGACAGGGTAGTCCTCCATAGCCATGGCGGCCGCCTTCAAGCCGCGGGCCTTACCGCGGTTCGCCAACCTCTTCGCCACCATCTCGGCAGTTCCGTTGTCCGAGGCAAAGAGCACGGTAAGGGGCTCGCCGAAAAGACCCTCTAGCAGTTGATTGTAGGCATCCTTAGCCTTGCGCTTTTGTTGAGCGCGGACCTCGGTGCCGTAGTCCTCCGCTAGATTAGGCCCGAAGCGAGGGTGTTTCCGCATCAGCTGGGTTAGCTGATTATCGCGGTCAAGGAACTCCTTCAACTCGGCCTTGATGCGTTCGGAGTCCAGAGAGAAGTTGGGCTCGCCCCGGCTCTCGTTGGTCGGATCCCAGCGGTAAAGTGGCCAGTAGCCAATGTCGACAGCCTTCTTGGTTTCCTGGAGAACCGTCAAGGGAGAGTCGTGTTCTCCGAAGTAAGGAAGATAGGCTAGGATAACGGAGGGACCCTCGAACTTATCCGCTTCGAGCATGGCTTGAAGAACCTGCGTGTACGAGCTGTAGACGGCGACGGAGGCCACGTAGGCGTTGCCAAAGTTCATCGCGTAAAGGCCAATGTCCTTCTTCCGTCGGTTCGCGTCGGCTGCCGCCCGTTCAGAGTAAGGTGTAGAGTCAATGATAAGCATGTTCACGTTGGCTCCCGAAGCAAGAACGTGGTGGACGCCGGAGTTGCCTAGGTCATAGGCCCAAGCATCGGATCCGACTAGCCAGAGGGACTCCTTTCGGAAAAGACCCTTGTGCTGGAGGAGGCTCTTGGCAAGCGAGGACCCGTCAGTCTCGAGTCTCGAAATCACATCATCAGCTAGCTCCCCGCTCTTTACGGGATCTTCTGCGTTCACGGACCACCTCGTCAACCACGTTGAAGGGGCCTCTGTGATGAAAGCACCGCTCTTGAGGGCGTCCTTGACTTCGTTGATAAACCGACCACGGTGTTCCTTCCGAGCCAAGAGAGATCCGAATCCAAATTCGGGGGACGCGGAAATGGTGGCAGAGATGCCGGTGTTGTTAGACGAGAGTGCGTTGGCAAGATAGACACGCTTTCCGAATAGCTGGTCCAGAATCTTCATGTAAGCAGTCTCTACCTTTGGCTTCTCGAGACTGTATTCGCTCGCTGAAGGGGTAGCCTCAGGTAGGCCGACAGGGAGATTTTGAATCGGGGTTTCGGAGGTGAGGTTTTGGACAACGCCCCTCAGCGCCTGGGTCGCCGTCTCTGCCGTTATATGCCCTAGTTGATAGCCAACCACAGTATTGACGCCGCCCAAGCCACCCTTGACAGTAGACAGGATATCGAGGAGCATGGGACCCCATTTCGTCGTCTTCCTGTAAGTTTGTTCCAGAACCGCAATCCTCTTAACGGCTCGTGGAATTGCCTCGAGAAGGACAGCACCCAGCCAAGGGCGATAAAGACGTGGCGTGAGAAGACCAATTTTGGCAAAGACCTCGTCAGATTTGGCGTTGTCAATGGCCTCGGCGAAGAGACCTGTGTCGGCTCCGAAAACGAAGATGCAGTTCTCGGCATCTTCTGGCCCAGTGTACTCGAAAGCGTGGTATTCGCGGCCGAAGACAATCTTCATCTGCTGCCAAATGCCATTGACATACTTGTAGACATCTTCGGAGGTCACCTGGAAGGCGTGTGGCTCAATGGTGGTAGCGGGGGAGCTGGTTGTGTGCGGAGGGGTGCTAGACTGGCTTCCGTGACCTTCAGAATTCCTGGAAGAGCCTGATTTGGAGGGTGTATTCGGGACATCAAGGTGGAGACGATTGATATCTAATTGGGCGGCCGGTACAGACGAGGGCTGGGTTTGGGCAACCGCTACTTGACCATCATCCGCATAAATGGTGGTTCCTGGGGTCGAGGATGATTGGAGCCTTCGAACAGTGTCCATATCAAGCAGTTCCCGTACCAAGGGAATATCCTCTATGGGAATGGGCTCGTCACGGGCCGAGGTTTCAGGAGAGAAGAAGTGAATCACACCCTTCCCGGACCTTAAAGCTAGCGCATGGGCAGTGATGGCCATGTCCTGGGCCTCCTGTAGGGTCTCGGACTGCAAGAAAGTCCATCCTGAACCACGAATTGCTGTGATGGGAGAGTAATCGGCATTGGGAGTGGGGTAGAGGGAGACGTGAATGACGACGGGGAGGTTGGCGAGCTTGTAAAGATGGGCAATGGATGGGAGGAGTATGGTGGAAGGTGTCGTGACGGAGAGCAAGCGTCCTGATCGAGCTATTTGGTAGGCTGAGAGCAAAGGATCGGCATTGTGTCGGGTGGTTAGGATCTAGACGTCGTGTTAGTAACCCTGAAAGACCAGGAAAGTCGGCGGGACACTTCAAGACGATCTTTTTCCCCTTGCGCATACCTCTGGGACGGAGTCTGGGGTGGTCGCCACTAAGCTGCGACTCCCGCTCGTGGAGAGCTGCTTCAGATGGGCCGAGAAGGAGGAATCTGTAGCATTTGAGGGCTGGACGGAGATAATAACATCGCTAGCGAGGAAGGCGATCCGCGCAACTATGATGGGTGCGTTAGTGTGATATATCAGAGACAATGGTTGCCAATGCCGTGTGCCAAAAGAGGTTCGAGGTCACTGATATCGTGGGCCACCGCAAAACCAGAGTTGCAAGTTGATTTCCCGCGGACACAGCCTCTGGACCTCGAACAGATACAATTCAAATTCATCCATGTAGCAAAACGCAATTTGGAATCAATTCGGCAGTTTCTGTGGCAATTGCGCCCTCAGCGAACCAGTTGTATCATCACCGGTGTAAGTTACTATGAATGCGCTCCATGACCCACACGGAGATGACCTCAACCTTGAACTTCAGAAGTAGAGGCGAACTACAAGAGAAAGAAGGCCAAAGGAAGGAAAGCAGGAACGAAGGAGTGTATCATCATGACTTACCGGCGAGGTCAGGCGTCTGGATGCGAGCAGCCATGGCTTCTGCAGCAGTTGGTGAGGTGGGAGAGGATGTGGAGGAGTCAAAGGCCCTGAACAGGAACGACATGACTGACGATTGCGAGGACGGACCCGGCCTTTTGTCTTCTTTTCGTCGCTGCCAATAAAACGCTCGTCATTATTCAAAAGGTAAAATTTTTTTGAGTTTCTCGCTGGTTTCTGCGAACTCGCCTCTCCACATCCACCCCCAAAGACTTGAGACTACCGCATGCTTCGTACTCCGTAATACTTTGAAGACAGCCAGACACTGGCCCGGTTCGGCTGTAATAGATTGACCCCCCGCGAATGGAGGGCTGGAAGGGGTGAGAAGGGGTGGAAGCTTTGGAAGGGTCCTGCAATGGTGCAACCCAAGCTCGCGGATTGGTCCTGGCAAGGCTTGGCTAGCCTAGAGGTCAAGCGACTCTCTCGGATTTTACCCCTTGGTTTCTCCAGTTATTGCTTCATACCGTGACACTTTCATATTTCCCTCACCGGACTTGCCTGCGGTTTCGTGGGTTTCGTGGGTTTTGCGGGGGGCTGCCGGCGATTCCTCTATTCTGGCGTCCGATTGCGTGATCGACTAGTGCTGGGACCCTCCCTGGTCCTTCCTTCCCTGGACCCATAGTACGGCATCGCGGGAATCTATTACGGAGGCATACTGACACAGGCCAATTGGCAGTATGTAAACCATGTACCTCCCGTGCCATCGTACAGTGTTGATAGACCGCTCCGGGGATTTTACCTTTGTGGAGCTCATCACCGCTATTCATTGTCGCGATATCAAGAAAAGCTGCTGATCAAGATCTGCGAAGTATTTCTTCGGCTCAAGAACATGGGGGTCTGGACTATTTGGGAGGTGGTTTGGAAGTAAGGGAGAGGGCAGGAAGTTACCAATACATATTGCGGCGTCTGAACTCAATGGCTCTGTTTCTCGACTGCAATGGAGGCTGTTTTACTTCGCACTTGGAGTCTACTTTCTTTGATAAAAGATAGCTTCTTGAATGACACCAGAACCACCGCCAGTCAGTGTTATTATCGAACACGTACTGTGGCGGCGCGGGTGGGTACATGTCGTGGGTACATGTCGTGGGTACACAAATTGCGACAACAACATTTGGAAGGAGGGACACCAAAAACCCGGCTAAAGTCTTGTGAAAGCATCTCCAGAGAGTCTCCGACTGCCGTTGACTCAACAGCCCCTGGAACAAGCATCAATACATTAGCTCCTTAATTCAATGCCCTCCCTCGTGTACTTCGTAGTGCACTCGGCAGGCCTCAGAGGTTGCCCAGAGTGTAGAGTTAAGTCCCACGGGCCGGACGAGATGAACATGGCCTGAGGCCTTCTTTCGGATCCGAACTGGTCTAAATCCCATCCCCGTCTGAGTCCTTCTTCCACTTTCTCGGTTTTTACGAATTTTTCATTCATTCATTAATTTTTTCCCCTGTCTTTGTCTATTTCCCTTCTGCCTTATGGAATAAGGATGGGACCTGCAATACTGCTTCGGATGTATGGTTCTCATGTACAGCGGACGGGAGACAATGGCTGGTTCTGGTTGAATCATCGGATTAGTGAACATCAAAATCTGGAATGAGTCGAATGTTGAATGCCAGCCCAGCGCTCTGCCGCGCTAGACATTCTTTGATTAGAAATTATACACCCAAGGTTGGGTCGTTGTTACTAGTTACTTGGTAGTTGCAGTTACCCACACGCCCACACGCCCTCACACCCAGGACACTGCTGCACTGTCACATTGGATCCTCCCTCCGATTTCTCTTCCCCTGCCCGCCATCGCTCCATCGCTCCTCGCTCCCGCACTCCCGCATTTTCTCACCATATACCGGCAGATCCACCCCCGATAACCGAGAAAACTCCGCTGGCGGCGGCTCTCGGACGCCCGTGAGCCGGAGAGGTAGAAAAACGTAGGACCCGGGCGATGATGCAAGATGCCGTGTCGGGTTAGGTTCGTAATAAAACAAGAAGACCGTGATGACGTGCTAATGCCTCGTATACCTTCTGTATCAAAAAAAAAAAAGAAAAGTCAAGGACCTCACTAACTTGTGAGCTGTCCTTCAACCCCCGGGAAACCTCATCCGATTGCCGCATCATGCTCGCAGGGTGACACCATATATATTGCTGTAAATGCTCGATATGCTATTCGCTATGCTGTGTGTATAGGTTGTTGCTCTGTGGCTGACTCTCAAACTTCCGAGGCAAGGGACGACGACGACTTTCGGAATCTTTCGTTCATCGATTTCGCCCACTCCTCTTGGTCCTTGTAATCGAGCCAATAACTCCTTCCCAGGGAAACGAGAACTCGTCCAACCCTGCCTTTCCAGCCCTCTCCCTCGTCGGTGCCAACGGCAAAGGGTCCGTTGACGTCCTTGGCCCGCGGCCTATCGTTCTCCATTTGAAGGTCGACATGTCGAAGTAGGACTTGCTGAGCATAGGCAGCGACGACAAGGCTGAAATAAATGCGGACAAGGGTAAAGGCGGCGATGAGAACGAAGCTAAAGGCCGTATCGTGAGGCATGGCAACGGGCACTCCGCCCTGAAGATTCTGGAGTCGCTTATGCAGCACCACCGACACCCCCCTCGACGCAAGCGGTAGAGCCGTGCCGTTCAGCTGTTCGCCGGCTCCATGTTGCTGCGAAAGCACATCCGACTCTGCCACGCTGCTAAAGTACCACTGCACGGCAAAGAAGGTCGTGCACGCGCAGTTAATGAGCGTATCAATTATATGTAGCCACGCCAACGACAGACACTCGAACGGGCTTTGTTTCCTAATGTGGGGAATAAGGATCGCGAGTAAACCGAGGACAAGGATCGAGTAGATGTAGGTCGTGAGTTGCAAGAGCGAAAGTTCGAAGCCAGTCAGGATAGCGAGGATACCGTACAACCCCGTGAGCTTGTTGAACGCGAGCATGAGAGAGATGAATTCCGTGCCTGTTTGAAGGCTTATCAACCCGAGGAGCGACTATTAATCGCCATGTCAGAATTTTGGTCGCCAACAACTCCCCAAGGAACTCTGCGAATCCGTTGAAGGGGGGGAGGAGAGCCTACCTTCGGCCGCGGGACGCGGATGTGGAGAAACGATCGCATGGTGACTGACCGACCGCAGTCGCGTAAAAATGTCGACAGCCGAGGGGAAGAAGAGCTCTTCCTTCGTATACGCGGGCGGAGGAGGAGAATCAAGCCGGCGAAAGTGCAGCAGAGATTCCTCGTCTGGTCGTGAGTCGATTATAATATTGCAGAGCCCTTTTGCCAAGACCCGTTGGCAAGGAGCCGCAAATAACGTGAACCGGAAAGTGCGGATCACTCCACTCGAATATCGAATGGTCCTCTTAATTGCATATCGGAGATAACAGAGCCTGTCTCCAAAGTCCTTCAATTTGGTCATCAATCCATAAAAAATGGCGGGGGATCAATTGATCACTCCTCTTCCAAGCTCCATCAATCTATCCGAAAATGAAGGTCTGTTCATTCTGCAATTTTCAGTGAATAAGAACAGAACCATCAATGATACTCCTAAAATATATGGCTTGCATTTAATCCAACTGAATTTCCTCGCCAGATCGTGTTCAAACACTTCCGCCCTCGCCCAGCTGTAATCTCATGCAGCCATTACCTTTCTCGTGTGTGCTCTAAGACAGACTCAAGGCGCCGACTGATTAGCGACATGCAGTTTATATTATGTAGTCTCTATTGAGCCAGCGCGAACCCTAAACTAACATCATTGATTGATCAGTTGATGCCCGCTACGACGGTTTCGCAGTTTCACACCTCATGACTAAATTCTGCACACGCTTACCTCTCGTAGGCCCTCACGCTGTTTCTTCCAGGTTTTCTTCTGCGGCATTTAGAATTACCCGCCCGACATCCTCAAACGCTCAAGCCTGGATCCACTGCTCCGGTCGCGTTTCTTGCCAGAGCTTGCGAACGAAGCCTACAAATACCACCGAGCTAGCCCCACTACGTCTCAATTCTTTGACTGCCCCTCCTCTCCGCCCCCAAGCCAGTCCCTTCTTCACAACCAAGAGTGCTGGACCAAGAACCATGTCGTCCGCCAATCTCGTGGAGTCCGCTAAAAAGGCCGCGGCTTATCGCGCCGTCGACGAGCACCTTGACCCTTCGTTTCGTTTCGTCGGCATTGGCTCCGGCAGCACCGTTGTCTATGTCGTAGACGCAATTGCCGCCAAGGGCCCCGCCTTCTACGGCAACATGGTGTTCCTTCCTACCGGCAGCCAGTCGAAGGCCCTCATCAGGAATGCTGGCCTTACCCTCTGTAACCTCCCCGATCGACCGGCGGGCTCTGATGGCCTCCCCGTTGCTCTCGATGTGGCGTTTGATGGTGCTGATGAGGTGGACGCGGAGCTCAATCTTATCAAGGGTGGTGGTGGTTGTCTGTTGCAGGAGAAGGGAGTAGCCGTGAGGGCTAAGAAGTTTGTCGTCGTTGCGGGTATATTTCGCGCTTTCCGTCCGCCCACCATGGCGGAGACCCTTATGCTGATGTCTTGCACGGCTATACTAACGAATCTGTTCTTCCCCCGATAGACTACCGCAAGATCTCAGATCGTTTGTGCACAAAATGGACTTCCGGCATCCCTATTGAGGTGGATCCGTTCTTCGCCTTAGACGTATTGGTCGATCTCAAAGAACTGGGATCAATTGAGCCCAAGATCCGCTTGGGACTACCGGCGAAGGCCGGTGAATGTGTTACTGATAACGGCAACTGGATCATCGACGCCCCGTTCAAGCCCCTCAAGCTGAAGAGCGATTCCGCCGGTGATGGCTGGGAAGTGTCGCAGCTCGGAGCTGCCCTTAAACAGCTGCAAGGTGTTGTGGAAACCGGACTGTTCTGGGGTATCAACGGAATCGAGGCTGCGAAGCTCACCGGTCATAGAGCGGCTCCCCAGAAGCCAGTCGCCGCATATTTCGGAATGGAAAATGGCGAGGTAGAAGTGAAGACTGCGCAATAAAAGGCCGCCGCCAAGGCTGTCGTTGCAGGAACATAATTTGATAGAGTAAAGAAGCGCTAAAGAAAAACTCGGGGGCCATAGGATGATATTTGCGTCATCCTACTGCGGGTTCTTGGTCGTATAAAATAGAAATAAATATATGTGAAATATGCAGATGCCCCAGTCAGAGACTGAGACTGACTATTATTGTACTATACCAACCCCATGCTCCGCAGCTCCTATGACACGCTATGCTTAGATATCCTATTCCAGTGAAGCCATTCTTGACTGAGGCCTGCTCGTTGGCCCTCCAGCTTGACAATATAGCTCAGCAAGCACACCCTTCTTGCGGTGCTTGGGCAGTATTGACCTTGACATCAATCACTACACGAGAGGTTAGTAATATGCGCAAAATAAAAAATAAAATAAATAAATAAATAAATAAAATAAAAAAGTGGGAAGGAGGGGAATAATAAAGTTCCCAGCGCCATCCGAGCAAAAGGCGATGTTGAAGAGAGACATACTCTGATTCGAAGCCTGCACTGCAGCGTCGGTCCCCTCCATTCCTGGTAGGGCTTGCGCGATCCGCTTGAATAATGTCTTGACGTTATGGCCAAGCTTCGCGCTCGTCTCGATGAACATCAAGTTGTTCTTCTTAGCTTCCTCCTCGCCCTGCTGGGTCGTGACTTCGCGCTTATCGTTCAAATCCGTCTTGTTTCCGACAAGGACAATAATAACATCGTTGCCGCGTTCCGCCCGGACATCGTCTATCCACTTTCTCGTGTTTTGAAAGGACTTTGCATCTAGATAGAAGAAAAGATCGGTTAACAGGTCAGGCTCACAGACTTGCTCGGAGTCTAGGCTCACTTGAAATGTCATAAACAACCACTGCAACGCTCGAGTCTCGTATATATGATGGTATAAGGCTCCTGAATCGTTCTTGGCCCGCGGTATCCCAGAGCTGTAACCGCACTGTCCTATCCTCGAGATACATGGTCTAGGTGTGGGCGGAGTTAGTATGGTATCCCTACGCTGGGATGGTGGATGTAAGGGTGGAACGATGGTAGCATGCATGCCTTGGAGAGGAAATCGATCCCGATGGTTGCCTGGTACATGTTGTCGAACGAATCGTACATGAAGCGCGTAATCAGCGATGTCTTGCCAACTGTGGTCCGAACCGGTCAGTACGTGCCCGTGAAAGAGTTCGCCTATGAAACAACTGTCGTATGCATACCGCTTTGCTCGCCGAGGAAGACTAGCCTATGAATTCAGGAGTCAGTCTCGTCCCCGGAAACTATGACGAAATGCAAGCTCGTTAGCGAGCAGTAACGACATACTTGAACTTCTTCAATGGAGCATTGTATGAGCTCCCCGCGTGCGCCATGGCGAAATGTGGGATCAGGTCTAGACTTGAGCGCAAATCGAATCCTCAGCAACGGAGATGCACTTCTCGGGGAGGGAGTTCGTCAAGTCCCCCTTTGTAGCGGGATAGTGGGGTAGCGAAAGGCGGCAAGATTTGGTCAGGCAAAGTCACGAGTAGTGTGCATTCAAGATTCTAGGATAAAGGGATACTAATAGTCGTGGAGCCTATGTGTCTTCTGCCTTTGGTTGAAGGCGACAATCAGGGATGGAGGATATTTGGTTAATTAGATATTCGAAGTTGGCCTCCTGGACTGGGCTAAGGGCAAATATGTCATTGTCATGTTGCCTTGAACCTCTGGTCGTACCTTGGTCACCCCCCGGTAGAATAATATCCCATCGTTCGAATGTTAACTCCGCAGTCTTCGACGTACCTAGGAAGTCCCTCCAAAAACAGGGGTCCAACCATTAGCAAGACATGTCCAAGTACAGATGTATTCAAGCATAGACTGGGTACCTTCGTCGTACTCTTGATGTGGTTCTGGGGGTTGCACGTGCCGATAAGCGACTTCCGTTACTGCGATAAGGCTGGAAAATTTTTGGCGCCCCTCCATTATTATCTGCTACAGTTTCTATACAAAGTACTTCGTACAAACATTTCGTCCTCGCAGAGACAGCATAATCCCGAGTGCATCTGTTCAACAGTATTTGGAAGATTGGCAAAGCAGCAACTTACCCAATTTTCCATCCTTGGACGTGTAGAGATGCCTGTCCTAGAAGCTCGTGCCGGGTCTCTTGACCGACCACAGCAGCGCAATCAACCATCTCGTAAAGGCAAGAAGGCCTGGAGAAAAAATGTCGACATCTCTGAGGTAGAAAAGGGTTTAGTCGAACTGAACGAGGAGATTATCAGAGGGTATGTCCTACTGCTGGCTTCATTGGCAGTATTTTCTCAATCCGATGTGTTGAACTTTTCTAATTTTCCCATAGTGGACCTATCGCTGAAAGGGATTCAACCGAGCTCTTCACCATCGATACCGTCGGAGACCATGATCTCAAGAAACAATTGCCCAAGAAATTACGAACAACCCTCAAAGCAGACGAGATTATCGCCCAGAGGTCGAAAGTCCCTGCCGTCTCCTCTCGAAAACGTGCGGCCGATAAGACCACGGACGGCTTGATTCCTACGAAGCGTCTCCGAACGAACTATGTCTCTCACAAAGAGCTTAGCAGGCTGAGGAAAGTGGCAGATGGTCATCATGACCAAACCATTGTGGTCCAGGATGCTACCTACGATATTTGGGGCGCCGCTCCTCTAGCCAAGACTGATGGCCAGCAGTTTGCTTTCATTCCCCCAGTTGTGAAGGCCAAGGTGCCCGAATCACTCCGAGAGAAGCCCGTATCCTTGGCAGCGAACGGGAGGGAAATACCTGCCGTGCGCAAACCCACTGGAGGCTATAGTTACAATCCGGCATTCCCAGACTACGAGAAGCGGCTCAACGAGGAGGGCCAGAAGGCCGTCGACGCGGAGATGAAACGCCTGGCTGCCAAAGAAGAGGAGAGACTAAAACGAGAGGCCGCTGCTCGCTCAGCTGCAGAGGCAGAGGCAGCCGAAGCCAGGGCGGAACTTTCCGAATGGGATGAGGATTCGGAGTGGGAAGGCTTTCAGAGCGGTGCGGAGGACGCCAAACCCACTAAGCGCCCTGAGAGGAAAACCCAGGCCCAAAGAAACAAAATCAAGAGAAGAAAGGAAGAAGAGAGGAAGAAGAGGATGGAAGCAGCGGCGAAACGGAAGCATGATCAACTGCATCTTGTGAAGAAATTCACCCGGGAGGCAGCGCAGCAGGACCAAGCTCTGGTGGCTAAATCACAAGAAAGTGGGAGTGATAGCGAGGGAGATGAAGAGATTCTAAGGCGACGCAGACTAGGCAAATCGAAGGTGCTCGAGAAGGAATTGGAGCTTGTGCTGCCAGACGAACTTCAAGATTCCCTGAGGCTTTTACGACCCGAGGGTAACCTTTTGAGAGACAGGTATCGAAACCTGCTCGTCCGCGGAAAGCTAGAGTCTCGCAAGCACATTCCATTCAAGAAGCAGGCGAAGGGCAAGATGACGGAGAAGTGGACGTACAAGGACTTTACTTTGTTTTGAGAGGGGAGAATAGATTAAATGTCCCAGGGAACCAATATTCAACCGCTTATTAGAAACGGCTCACGTTTTCCTTCTAGTTCCCTCTACGTGTAAGAACCTACGTGCCTTTGTGATGTGCATACTCAACAGCATTCCATTAGAATCAAGAATGAGCACAAGGTCGAGTTCGCTGAGAGCCAGATAAGAACATGCACATACCGAGGTTTTGCTATCCTTATCTCTCTGTACCCACTTAAACGAACTGAATACAAAGAAATCATATCGAGGGACGGACCCCGGCTAAGGCCGATCTAGGGTCTATTATCATTATCTGTTTGGCTAGCGCCAACAGTAGTTTATGTACGAACTACGAAGTTACGAAGTTGTGCTTCGTCCCTCGCAAGTCCAGCTGAGGATCTCGAGGCACTGATCAATGCTTCTCGGCTGTACGAAGTAGGACAGGGACCAGGCATAGTTGACAATTTCGACACTGCGACCTCCTGGCAAAAAATCGAGCCGATCCTTTGCTGTTCCATCGCCACATCGGTTCACGCGTCGTCGACCTATCTATCTTTGTGGGATTTGAGAACCCAGCCTCCACCCACTCCTCTCGAGCACCCTGCATGACCCCGAGGCAACGTGAGCTCCAACACGGGCGAGCCTAATTCAACGGATCCCACATACACCTCCGCCTCACCTTCGTTATCCCGCTCGTGGTCGTAGCCGTCGTAGCTCGGGCCTCGGGGACTTGCATATACTCGGACTCGAGAAGCACATTCGACACGTCCTAGCCCAACTGCTGATATGGATACGAGCAGAGAGGCTGGTGTGCATGCTTCCATAAAGAAGCGGGTGCATTACTCTCCCCCCTGGGCCGATGTTAGCATCATTGGTATCGCGGGGAGCTCTGGCTCGGGAAAGTCGACGTTATCCCATGCCATCGTGAAGCAGCTTAACCTGCCTTGGGTTGTTATCTTGTCCATGGACTCATTTTATAAGTCACTGAATGAAGAACAATCCAAGAAGGCTTTTGCGTCCGAGTACGATTTCGATTCGCCCGAGGTATCAAATCCTCGCCCTCCCTTTCCCTTTCCCTTTCCCTTCCCTAGGCCGAAAGGCGGTCAAAGACTCATGGCGACCATGTCCATAGGCACTTGATTTCGATATCTTGGTGAAAGTGCTCCGTGATCTCAAGGCAGGGTACGTTTACACACCTACCACATAGCTTGACCTTGTCGAATGATTGGATTTATTTTGGCTGAGGGAACTGCTATCTTGCTCACATTAATTCCCATTCATGCTGATGACTATCCCTCATCTAGTAAGAGGGCCGAAATACCCATTTACTCATTTTCCAAACATCAACGTATGCCGGAAACGACATCGATCTACTCGCCGCATGTCTTGGTCCTAGAGGGTATATTTGCCCTATACGACCCTCGGGTTCTGGAGTTGCTTGACATGAGGGTATGAGAAGTTGATCATCACCAACCGTCTGGCAGTCTATCTATCTCGGGCTGAGCTAACTGCCTTGGTAGATTTTTTGCGAGGCAGACTTGGATACTTGCCTTTCGAGACGAAGTTAGTCATTGTGTCCTCCTCTTGTAGTGAAGTCCTTCGATTCTCATATTCGTTCGCCACCATAGTATTACGCGACGTAAGGGAGCGAGGAAGAGACGTAGAAGGCTGCATCAAGCAGTGGTTTGCGTTTGTGAAGCCCAACTTTGAAAAGGTCTAGCCGCGACACCCGCCTTCACGTCTTTGAAATTTGTCTGACGCTTTCGTGCTCCCGTCAACAGTACGTTGAACCGCAGCGGAAATCAGCAGGTGCGCCCACTCCCTTATTTAGGAAACGATTAGAGACGTGCCGGCCATCTCCCAGATGCTAACGCTAAGAACCTCAAGACATTATCGTGCCAAGGGGCATCGAAAATCATGTCGCGATGAGTCCGTCTACCCGCCGAGGAAGCCATTGTGACGATCTGTTCCGCGGCTACTAACTAATGCTACCAGGCATGGTTGTGCAATACATCGAAAGAAAACTTGTTGAGAAATCGACGCACCATCGCGCAGCGCTTTACGAGTTGGAAATCGGTGCCAAAAGCCAACCGCTCTCCAAGAAGGTATCTATCCTGGAGGGTACCCCGCAAGGAAGGGGCATGAACACGATCATCAAGGACATCGACACGTTACCGGAGGATTTTATTTTCTATTTTGATAGGCTGGCTTGCCTTTTGATCGAGCTGTAAGTTGACTCTCTTCCTACGTAGTGTTTGTGCAAGGCGTCGAGCAAGGTGGATGAGGGCTCACTCTACATTACATGAAGGGCCCTCAATAATGTCCGATTCAAAGAGCGGGTCATTGAGACGCCAGCGGGATATACATATCGTGGTCTTGAGGCCAAGGGGGAGGTGAGTGCCGTGGCCGTTCTGCGTGGCGGTGCCGCGTTTGAGACGGCGTTGAAGAGGGTCATCCCCGACTGCAAGATGGGCCGGATGTTGATCCAATCCAACGTAAGGACCGGGGAACCAGAGCTTCACTTTTTGAAATTACCCCAAGATATCAGTACGCACGAGAGTGTGTTACTCCTGGATGCGCAGATGTCAAGCGGAGGGTCGGCTCTGATGGCCGTACAGGTCTTGCTTGACCATGGGGTTGAGCAGGAGAAGATCGTGCTCGTCACGTATAGTGCTGGTCGGATGGGCCTGCACCGCTTGACCATGGTGTTCCCGGAAATCTCGGTGGTGTTGTGTAGCGTGGTGCCAGATATCGAGGAACGGTGGGTTGAAAAACGATATTTCCGCTGCTGATTTCCGCCAGCAATTGGGGGCATTTTGGGGGCTCAGGACTAGGCGGTCATATTTCCTCGAGTCACGTTCGTATCTTGATAGAGCGAACGAATCAACTCCCTCTAGGTATCAACCGTTTTACAGACGCCGCGTCGCTTTTCAGAGGATGCGGACCACTGGACGGTGAGACATTAGTCGATTTGATAGCAGTGGAGTAACTCGCGAAGCTCTTATGAGCGCGACGTCGCTTGAGTGGATAGATCAATGGACGGATCCCTATCCATTGGGCTAAGGTCAGATCATGTCAACTGATATTCCATCAAAGCCAATCCTTGTCTGTGCGCAAACAGGTCAAGATCAATGGTTGCAGCCGAAACTGTTGCCGTCAATCGAATCATTTTTGTTCATGACTTCCTCTTTGCGTGTGTGAGATGAAGGAAGCAAGGGATCAAATGCCTAATGGGCATGACTCCAGGACTCCCTCGAAAGCAGCAAGCAAGCAAGCAAAGACCTGATAGAGCTTTGAAGAGATCCATCTGCACGGTAAATGTAGTGTTAGGATGGATCAACTTATTATATACATCCTGTGATACAACCAGTCGGAATTAACTAATTCTTCTCCTCGATACTAATTATGTAAACATCAATCGATTCTACTCACGTACTTAAGCATCATACACCCTGTGGACTAATGGATTGACGCTGGCTAGTGTTACCGGTGTCTTAAGGCCCTTAAGGCCGCCTGCCATCGTCGAAGTCTCACAAATCAACCAATGAACGGATTTATTGAATAATGAATCAAGTCTGCTGGGCTTGGAAGCCAACCGCAGAAGATCCATGAATTGCAATACTACTTTGGGGTTGGTAGGTTTAATAGACGGCAAAATAAAGACCTGGTGTCAATCTGAATGTTTTAATGTTCTTTAGTGGTCTTGCCCATCCCCAGTCCATTCCCAGCCCATCCCCAGAGGCTGGAGTGAGCCCCTGACCAGATGACGTCTGAAGTACATCAATATGACCAAGGAGTTGAGTGGACGAAGTAATACTAAGAGTCATTTGCCTCAGTTTCCATTGATGTTTGTTTAAGGGTGGACATGTACTTCATATGTACTTCGCAGTTACGAGGTATTGCTCGTTACCTTAGTACAACAATAGCAATACAAGAAGTGCTTCGTACATCGATTCTTCAATGTATTATTGTCGACGTCGAAGCTTCTGTCAAGGTACTTCATACTTCAACGTGTCTCGGTCCTGCCAACATAAAGTGTACAGAGTACGAATGAAGTACTTCGTACGTGTATCGATGCCATTCGGTACTTTACTCCTCCGTACCTGGGACACTTGGGGAAGCCAGCTCTCTAGCTCTGTGACAATGGAACACCTCACGGGTTAATTGATCCATCCTTGCTGAGCTGAATGGTCTAGCTTCCTTGCACTACTTCGTCACCTTCGCATTAAAACATTGATCTTGCTTTCCCCTCTTCCCACATCCACATCGCCGCCGCCGTCGCTTCCGGAGTCGTCTCTTACACTCCCAACATGACACGGCTTTCGTGCCCGGCCCATTGTCCGCCATGAAGTCCTTTTCTCGATTTCTACGGGCGGCGCCAGCCTCTCGGCCTGTTGCGGTCCTCAAGACGCCTAATTTCTACCGCGCTGCTAGCACCCGTCCTGTCCGGTCCACACCCAATTCCTCTATTCTCGGTCCGCTCTACTTCACCTCCAGGCCTTCCCCAGTGCTGCGAGGTCAGAATGGCCGAAACATTTCTTCGGAAGCTAAACCCGCCCCAAAACGGAAGTCGCGCTTGATCACCACCCTCTACAAAACCGCGCTGTTTCTTGGAGGCTCCATTCTCCTGGTTGGAGCCGGTGTCGTGGCGTTCTTTATTTACGATGCATCTACTTACAAGGAACACTCAACGAGCCGCGAGATCAACGTGTCTCTCCTATCATTGAATCCGAGACGCGGCGGACCAAAGAACCTGCCCATCGCCGATGCTTTCATCGACGACTATGATACTGAGGAGCGAAAGATGTTAGCTGGCAAGCCGCGGCTCGTCATTCTCGGCGGCGGCTGGGGAGCGGTCGCCATGCTCAAGAACCTCAACCCAGGCGATTACCACGTTACCGTTGTCTCCCCTACCAACTATTTCCTCTTCACGCCCATGCTGCCCTCTGCCACCGTCGGTACCGTCGAGCTTAGGTCCCTTGTCGAGCCAATCCGACGCATTCTTGGTCGTATTTCGGGCCATTTCATTCGAGCAAGGGCTGAAGACATTGACTTCCAGAATAAGCTCATTGAAGTTTCCCACGTAGACGACGATGGGTTCGAGAGCAGGTTTTACGTGCCATATGATAAGCTTGTTATTGCTGTCGGATGTCACTCTAATCCCCATGGCGTACGCGGTCTCGAACATGCCTTCTTCCTGAAGAATGTGCGTGACGCGAGAAAAATCCGCAACCAGATCCTACACAACTTCGAAATCGCGTGCCTACCCACTACGTCTGAAGAAGAGCGCAAGCGTCTCCTCTCCTTCGTCATCTGCGGCGGCGGTCCTACTGGTGTCGAATTTGCCGCCGAGCTCTATGATCTGTTGAACGAGGATTTGACACAGCACTTCCCAAAGCTACTCCGCAACCAGATTTCGGTACACATGATCCAGAGCAGGGGTCATATCCTGAACACTTACGACGAGCAGGTATCCAAATATGCCGAGGAGCGCTTTGCCCGAGAGCAGGTTAATGTCATGACCAACGCCAGGGTGAAGGAAGTTCAAGCGGATAAAATCATCTTCACCCAGCTTGCTGACGATGGTAGCGTGGTCACCAAGGAGATTCCCACCGCATTCTGCCTCTGGTCCACTGGTGTTTCGCAACGGGACTTCTGTAAACGGCTTGTCGCTAAGCTTGCTCCGGCCCAGTCGAACCAGAAAGCCCTCGAGACCGATACTCATCTCCGCCTTCTTGGGGCCCCGCTCGGCGATGTGTATGCCATTGGTGACTGCGCCACCGTGCAAAACAACGTTGCCGACCATGTCGTCTCGTTTCTGCGAACATTGTCGTGGAAGCACGGGAAGAATCCCGAGAAGCTCCAAATTCGCTTCGAGGACTGGAAAGCCGTTGCCGCCGAGGTGAAGAAACAATTCCCCCAGGCCATCGCTCACCTTAAGCGCCTTGACAAGCTATTCGAAGAGTTTGACAAGGACCAATCGGGGACTCTCGACTTTGGAGAGCTTCGTGAGCTTCTCAAGCAGATCGATTCCAGGCTTACTTCCCTGCCAGCGACGGCGCAGCGTGCCCATCAGCAGGGCCAGTACCTAGCCTTTAAATTCAACCGCGTGGCCAAGGCCACGGCGGCTCTGAAGGGTGACCATACCGGCCATGGCGACCTCGACTCAGCCGTGTACAAAGCCTTCAAGTATCACCACCTCGGCAGTCTCGCCTATATCGGAAACTCGGCCGTCTTCGACTTGGGCGAGGGCTGGAACCTTGCCGGTGGCCTTTGGGCAGTGTACGCTTGGCGATCCGTCTACTTCGCCCAGAGCGTTAGCATACGGACTCGAATCCTTATGGCTATGGATTGGCTAAAGCGAGGCTTGTTTGGTAGAGGTGGGCATTTCCTATATTTGTGCATGCTTTTCGTTCAACGACTATTTGCTAACCCATGCGATCTAGATCTGGTGAATTATTGAAACTTCGTCTGGCTAGGGTAGGGACTTTCCTTTGTTGTTGTTAAGGATGTATGCTCCCAACTCGAAGCTCCTGCTGTATTCGCATTATGGGGTTGGGTGAAATTGTTTTTATGGGCGGGAGCCGACAACTTGGATGATTGGCAAATGAGCACAGCTTGGCAGTGCATATCGATTCTGCCAAGGCTATCACAACTACTGCTGGAAAACGTCCAGGAGTAGATAGAGTCAACACGATTGATGCAGAATCAACCTGAAGTTTACCAATGGATAACGTTGCATGCAATTATTGGGGGTCTCACACAACGTCCAGCACAGTCAAATTGTTCATACAAGAAAGGGCCGAGACGTCATGTTCTTTCTTCTAGTCATCCATAATTTCGTTTCCCATATTCTGTCCTGTCCTCCATTTCATGATCTCATTACTTGTGAATTCCGCTTTCCTTTTCCTTTCCCCCCTTTTGTCCCTTCTACCAACCCCAAGTCTTGGCAGACGCAGTGAAGACTGGAGGCGTCCACTGGATCCGTGAAGGATCGATAAACCTCCTCCGTTTCGACTTCTGCTTTTCTCTCTGCTCGATAAGTTTGTCGGGCAACACGATTTTGTGCTGTCCCCGATGATAGACTAGAAGCCTGAGGAACTGGAGGGTATGCTCCACATCCTTGATGGTCATCGCGAGAGAATTGGAAATTTGTTCCATCGTGCACCCTTCCCCATGTTCATTGATCTCCAGTAGCATCTCGACAATATTTTCACTCCAATACTGCCGGTAGCTTAGCAGGCCTAAATCCGACAAGGGCTTCTCAGGGGATCCCAGTTTTCCTTCAATCTTCGACAACTCGTAAGAGAACTGGATCAGAAGACGACCGTATCCCTTCCTTTGATATTGGGGGAGGGTAAGAATACAGGCAACGTTGTAGCCTTCGGCACTTTCCTTTTCTTTGGAAAAGTACCCCACGATATGGTGACCTTTATCATCGACGCGAGTCATCACGTAGAAGAGGAAAGGATCCACATCGTAGTAGAGTGTTTTGTGATCGAGAAACATTTTTGATAAGAGACAAAGGTTTCGACACCATGTCCGCTGTCTCCGACCATCAATCTCGAAGAACGATACATATTCATCCCGGTAAATCTCGTTTCCAGGCGGGTGTTGCAATGTACACTTCTGACGGTGTCTCGCGAAAGCCTTCAGGTCGCCGCGATAGCAGAGGCAGAATTCACAGATATACACCATATCACACTCGTTAAGAGCTTCGGGATATGGTGAAAAGTACCAAGGGATGAGATCCCACTCACCAAATTGAACCCTGTTGATATTTCGTATTCGAGCAATTTCTGTTGGGTTTTGCGTCATTGATCCAGAAGTGCGTAGCTTCTCAACCTCTTCCTCGCGGTTGAAATTGTTTGTTCCAGTCATCTCAACATCCCCGTCAGGGCCGACTGGCGGTATTCCGTTTCGGGGTGTACCGACTTGCGATGCATCCTGTCCCTCGCCGTTTACCGCGCTCGGTGTTTGATCCTGCGATTCGGCCCAGTCTATGAGATTGCCAGGCGATTAGTTCCCAGTTCCAGCCACTTTGGCGCAAGCCATGTTCAGGAAAGGCAACTCACCCGACCAAGGACGCGGGGTCGCGGCCTCGGAAGTCACAGATTGTTCGCGCTTCGAAGGCCGTTTCTGGCCTTTCTTGGGTACCGTCTTTTTTGCGGGTTGCGATGATCCCTTCTTCCCTTTCCCTTCTTTGGGCTTGTCCTTCTCTGGATTTGGCCACTCGAATTCCTTCGTGAAGTCTATCCTCGAAACAGGAACCCACTCATCCAGTCGCTTATTGAAATTGTCGAAGTTACAGTAAAACTGCCGTCCGTTTTTGGTATCCCGTATGCTAAGAATTTCGGCGCGTCGGGGTTGACCGTCCTACGCACGTAGTTCATTCGGGTTAGAAGAAAGAACCGACTTTCAATGACAGCGGATTCGCGCATTCTAACCTTCTCGACCATTGCAATACATCCTACTCTAGGACCGTGTCAGCAGACCACAGACGGCCTTACGCGGCATCGGACGGCAAGGGACAACAAACCTGACTGTGTCGGGTGTGGCTATGGCTTTTTGGCGGGGTATATCTGAGCCCACGACCGGGCCGTCTTTTGGCGGAGGACTCATTTTGGCGTTCGGGATGGTCGACCGGGTTCCAATGGCTCAGTGGGCGCGATAGGTTAGATGGGTTCCGATGTCTTCGATGGCTGGCGATGGGCGGCGATGGGCGATCAAGAGCAGATTCTTGAGAAGGAATAGTGGAAAAATAGGTCGTTGTTTGTACAGTTGCGACGGCAGAATAAGGTGCCTGCTTATCTTATCGGGCGGTGAAAGATATGCATCTATGCAGGGATTTGATCCTGTAAATGACATTCACCTACCGAGGGATAGGATTCCAAGACCCAACCTCTCCCTCTCTAGACCCACCACGCATTTTTGTTGCCCCGAGTCTTCCCCACCACCATGACCGAGCTGCCTTCACAATCACACAGCAACATTTTCATGGCAATAAAAGGAGTCTCCACCCTTTGAAATATCTGCACTTTGCATCTCCCTTCTTCATTCCCCGACATCCACAGAAGGTGGTCATCCACCAGATACGTCCCATCAGCGAACATGTCTTCTGCGACGACAACGCCGATAAACCACTTGTTTTCTGGGCGTTCCGACCATGCCCTCCCTTATAATCGGTGAGTCTTCGTTTCATAGATCAGCTCCCTCTTCTGGGGAGTTGAGTGCTGTCCATCCACCCCTCGATATCTGATGAACGAATCATCAATGGGAATCTCTCCGAGCATTTCTCATGCGGAAATCCTTTGATCAATCTTCTTCTTTTCTGATGTTCTTCACTCCCGCTCCCTAACTCGCATGCCTCCGCATCTATCGACGTGTGTCTAACAGGCCTGGTCAATTAGGGACGTTAATAGTGAGATGAATGCACTCATTCTCGACTACTTGACGCTATCCGGCTATTCGAGGGCGGCCGCCAACTTCTCGCGTGAGGCAAACCTCGATCCTCACCAAGACAACCAGTCTATCCTCACCCGCCAAAAGATCCAGAACGCCATTCACCGAGGCCATGTTCATGAAGCAATCGAGGCCTTGAACGATCTAGACCCAGAGGTAAATACATCTCCCAATGTGCCTAGCCCACTCTTTCGGCCACATGCAAAAATTCTCCCGACACTTTCCATGATTACAAACTAGTTGTACATGCACCACTCTGAGGCTTCAGGCTGTGCTGAGAACCAACCACCATTTTTTATGACTTGTCGCTCCATATCTATCGATTTGCCATTGATTCTTGCGTAGCTTGACCCTTTCTAACGCTCTTGTCAGATCCTGGATGGCGACCCTGTCCTTCACTTCTCCTTGCTGCGACTCCAGCTTGTTGAGTTAATACGGCAGTGCACTACGAGCCCGGACGGTGATATAACGCCTGCCCTGCATTTCGCGCAGACACATCTGGCTCCCAGGGCGCCGACAAGTCCCCAATTTCTTGAGGATCTCGAGAATACAATGGCGTTGATTGTGTTTCCTCATGATACACTCGGCCCAGACCTGGAACCTCTCCTCCATCCTAACCTCCGGAGAGAAGTTGCGGATAATGTCAACAAAGCACTTCTTCAGAGACAGGCAGACCGACGAGAAGCCGCAATTAGAATGCTCATTCACACTAGAGCTTGGGCGGGCAAGACCGCTCAAGACACGGGGAAAAGCCGTTCGGAGCAAATGGGCCTGGACTTGAGCTTGGACCTACTCGGACACCGCTCAAGGGCATCTGAGAATGGCAGTGAAGAAATGAACACCTCGCTATAACCAAGCCTGCATGGGAAGGCTTAGCTCTGTAGCGCGGTACATGGGAACCGAGATAAATCCTTGATGTAATCACGATGTATGATTGTTACGAATATTGGGCACAGGCATGGGCACGGGCAACGGGAATGGGCACGTTTACGGAGTTTAGGAGGGTACGGCAGGATTATTTAGGATTTGCATGCGTTATTAAACGGATTGGTCTGAACACTATCATTGAGCGAAGAACATGGTTTGTCCTTGCAGGCGACGGGAATTCGCCGTCTGTCACCATGGCTAGTGTGGGTGACGGTCAGATGACTTCATCAGCTTGATGTTCTAATATAATTTCTTTTGAAGAATTTTCTAAAAATGCGCCGTGTCCCTGATGAGTATACAAATAGGATTCTCTTCTGCGAAGGTCTGACTCTGGTTGCAAGATCTTCGAACTCATGTGTCCATCATGAACCAGAGAGGGTCACGGAATCTCAGGGGCAAATGAGTGTCGTTTCTCCTGTTATATGAAGACGGATTTGTGGAGTATCAGGTCCCCCCCATCTTATTTCGTGCGGGCCATCTTGAGCTTCCCAGCCGAGTAGGTGAAGTTGTTGGCGTATGACTTTGGCTTGAAGGCACGGGTGTTCGGCTCCTGTACATAGTATTCGTAGCCTTGCTTCTCAGCGAACCGGATGGCATCCTCCTTGGTTTCGAAAAAGATCCTGGTTCCCTGCATCATGTCGGCCGACGATTGCCATCCCATAAGAGGATTTTCCCATCGATGGCCCTTGGGAAGGATATCCCAATCCATTCGCCAGTGGTGGCCTTTCCAGTTACCCGATTGAGTCGCCGGCTTGGCTTCCTTGTAGATTCTGACGCGGACCGGCCCAGTTAGTACAGTGAGAATATACGGGATCATGGGAGATCACGCACCTCACCTGCCTGGCCTGCAACTCTATCGGAGCTCCAGAGACCACAGCAGCAGGGATGATATCGCCCTCCTCGCTTCCATCCTGAATTCGCTTAGGCACGGGAGTGAAGGTCCTAGAAGAATTGTCAGGACTGCTCTCGGAACGTCATGCGGATAGTCAATCGGGTATGAAGCCATACGACGTCGCCTTGTCAGCCTCAATGCTATAGTCGGGTTGGTTTTGGCGGAGGCCAGGAGCCGCCGGCTGCTCGGTTGGGGAGAGAGAACTTTGGAATCGTCGATTGGCCGCAGCGGGTCGAAGGATGGCAGCCCTTCGAAGCACGCCGGCAGAAATTGCCGTCCTCAACGATGCCATTGTCGTCGATGTATTTGCTGTGGACGAAAAAAAGAATCGAATTGTCCTTCGAATCTCGACACCTGCGCTCTTTGAACAGGTAATATTATGGCAAAGGACTTCTTCCGAGGGTGAGGTGGTGTTGCTGGTTGGTGGGTTCTGATTGGCTGTTCCGCAAAAACGTTGTGCCGAAAACTGAGTGGTTTTGCAGGGAACTTCGGCAGACCAATTCATCACGCTTCCACTCCTCCTCGCACTCGCACGCAAATCATTCTCAAAGCCGATACTGCCGCATCTCGTCTCCGGCCTCTCCTCTCAACCTGAACACCCCGGCGTACGGAAGTCAATTGAGCAGTTAACGCGAAAATGAGCTACGTACCTAAGCGAGCGCTGTCGACGCTCATCCCCCCCAAGGTAGGCTTTTTCCTCGGTTGGCGCCTCCCATGACGAGGCCACGTCCATTCAACCACCGCTAACAACTTCTCCTAGGTTGCGTCTCCAAAGGTATCCCTTCCCTTTATTTTTTTCCTACCGAACACTTCCTCGAGCCTTCCGTTCGCAAGCGACTCCGAAATGGGACATCGGCTATTTTCCCCCCCTCCCTCCCGATCGATCCTGTTGAACTGAATCCTGCGCTCAACGCTGACCGTTCACGCGGAACCGAATGCTAACTGCGATTCACTACAGGCTATTGGAGCCAACCCTGATGCTGTCCGAATGCAGAGGGTAGTGAACTTCTACGAGAAGCTCCCTCGAGGTGCTGCGCCTGAAGTCAAGGCTACCGGTCTTCTCGGCCGATACCAGGCCAAGCATTTCGGAAAGACCCCTACCGCCAAGCGTACGAACAATAGCCTCCCACATTGTCATGATAGGCAGGACTGTGTTTCTAATTTGGTTTTGACCATCTAGCCATTATCCACGTCGTCGTCTTCCTTGTTGCGATTGGTTATGCCCAGAACTACTACTACCACCTTCGTGAGTAATGGCGAGACAGACTTTTTGATGCTAGCCACTAACCACTCTTATAGGCCACCATAAGAACAACGCCCACTAAGACCCGCGTTGTTCGGATAGGGTTGCCCATGCCATCAAGTTGAAAGGTGTATAAAAGATGCTGGACTGGCTGCTAGGTAGCACCAGAGTCCACCAAGGCCCTGTTTGGGCGGTGTCTAGATATATGACTAGAGAATTATCTTCTTTGTATTAAACTCCCAAAGTGCATATCTAGTAACTAGAATTGAGATCAATGTGTGTGTGTGTGTGTGTGTGTGTGTGTGTGTGTGTGTGTGTGTGTGTGTGTGT
>JUDQ01000027.1:0-49169 GCA_000812075.1 Scedosporium aurantiacum
AAAAAAAAAAAAAAAAAAAAAAAAAAAAAAAAAAAAAAAAAAAAAAAAAAAAAAAGAAGCCCGATCGAGTGCGATATGCAGCATGCAACGGGCACTATTTCCGGCCAGTCGCTGAGAAGAGAATCGATCTAATGCCATCTTGATGCGGGTTATGCCTGAGATTCTGCATGCGGAGGCAACTTTGAACGGGACTCTCTCCCCGCATGACCACTGGTGGTGTGGCTACCAGTGCTGCATCTACAGAAGGTAGTGGTTGCGTCGGGGACGGATTGTTCTTGGCCGTCGTATGTCGAAATTACACTAGATATTTCGTCGATGGTAGTGGTATGATGTAGAGTAGAAATGTTGAGCGTGGTGGAGTGCGGAGTCCAGTTGATATTATTTTCACCAAATTGAGCCCACTCTTGAGAAACCGACGCTGGAAAAGATTCCGCCTGGCTCTAGTTCTGGGAGAGTGCTGGATTATCTTGGAGCTGAGGTCGTGGGAATAGAGCCTATCGAAGCCTCGTGCAGGGAAGCACGGTTCGTACTTGGCTGGACTCTGGTGGTCTGAACATGGACCAGGGTTACATTGTGGGTTGCGTTGCTTCTCAAAACCCCCCCAAAAGGGTGTGTGCGCTTCCTTCGCCGATGCCTCCCCCACCTTGACACACCTTGTTCTTGTTGTTGACACGGGGCGGCTCAACTGCCAGCCTGATCCTTCATTGTTACCACAGGGTTGAATGGCAAACACCAGGAGCGAGGCTCGATGAGCTTATTCAAGGCCTCGAATAGATTGGGTAACATTTGACCTTGCCGTGAAATGCCCGAGACAAGTCCGAGTTGACGAAAACGCAATCGCCAGCTTCCCAGCTTATTTCCTTCTATTATTACATGAATGATGAACTTTGCGGAACCACCAACGACCCGCGATGTATGCTGCCGCTTAGGCTACATGAGACCGAGCACGAAGTAGTGTAGATGAGTCGTATCATGGATGATGTGTGAGCGGATACCTCAGGTCCTCAAAATAACCTCCGAACCAGAGGGTCCCAGTCCCAGGAGCCCCCGTCTGGCTGGAGGGTCGTTTCGGTTTTACCTTATATTGATCAATATAAAGTAGCGGCTCTGGCGGGGTTCGTCCGGGGACATCAATCGCCGTAGGTAAAAGGACCCTGGTGCTGGTGCGGTGCACGTTCTACACTACGAAGTAAGCGCAGCAAGCCCATACCATGCCTCGCAGGTCAACACCGACGATATACGGCCAAGATATCATTGCAGCGAGACCCGGTTTGCGTCATAATTCATAGATGAACTCTTATTAAATTGGCAACTCTCTTACCCGGCTCCCTACATTCAGAACACCGGAACCTGTGCTTCGTAAAGAGACATTAGGACCCCGAGCCAGGCGGCACATCCAGAACTCCAACCGATCTAATTCCTCACAGATTGGCAGTTGGCCTTCTTTTGCTTTTCTCGCATCCCGATTGCAGCCTGGAAGGATAATTTTACTACCCCCCACTGCGGCAGCTCTATGAAGGATTGTCTCGCCACCATTGCGGTGAGGGCTGAGGAGTACCTACGAAGTACCCCGCTAGGGAGTAGGATTATCGCGTCTTGCCCGTGAACACTGTCTGGGGGCTGGTTTCTTGCTTCTTGGACGATCAATCCTCTTCGAAGATCTGACACAGGTAATCACAGAGCCGCCGTAACCTCTCACCGCTTAAAGAGGGGAGTAGTACCTTGACCCTGATGGAGGAGGAGTGCAGCGCCTTGGCATGAGGGGATCAATTGATGCAAACATGCTGGAGGGTCTTTTGACGTTTTTTGGTCCAGCTCGGCGGGGATTCGCCAAGGTACATCGGGGTACTCTGGTGTACTTCGTAGGGTACTTCGATATCTTTTGACTCTTTGAGTCTGTTGAGCAACGTGCCAAGTGCTTGATCCAGGAATGCCTTGATCACATGCCTGCGGTGGCGCTGCAGGTCCATCAGGTTTCGACTCCAAGATTACTTTGGAGGCTTGGGACTGGTTTTGCGAGTGCAGGATTGGATGGATTGTTCAATGTTCATTGTTGTCAGCGCGTTGTGTTGCGTTGTGTGAGCAAAGTCGGGGGATGCTCCATTACGTCATCGCCGACAAGTGAGAGACTGAGAGAGCAAGGACCACTTTGACTTCCTTCGCCAAGATTGTGCATCAAATATTCAGGGTCGAAAATTGCTGCGAAGAATTCCTGGTCAAAAAAAAATATAAAAGTGCCAGCAACTAAGGCCACGCCAAAGGAGAGACTGATGATTGCTCGCAGCGATCACATATGGAGACTGCTCGGGAGACATCTCCCGAGGCAGAAGCCAATGGGCGCGACTCCGATCCTTAGAGGATCCTCCTTGCGACGAGCCTTTAGTAGCACCGCCGGCCAGCAGACCAAGAATCAGATATACGACCCGTAAGAAATCAGTCTGGGCAAATTCCGTGCTACGTTGTTTGGTTTGTCTAACTCGATAGTCTTCGTGCTACAGGGTGAAGCGGGCCGCCGACTTCGACACATACCACCTCCTCTCAGTTTCCGCTGGAACGCCGCTCCTCACGCTCTGGACAACCTCCTGGTGCTCTACGTGTCGCATCGTTGCGCCCATTCTCTACGACCTTGTCGAATCCGGCGTCGGCGAGGCTGAAGGCGGTGTGGGCCTCTGCACGATCGAGTACGATTCCCCCGATATCATGAAGGAAGGGTTCGGCCACAAATACGTCATATCCACCGTGCCAACGATCATGGCCTTCGATGGTCATGGTGCGCGCTTGAGCACTAGGATCATGGACCCGGCGAAGATGAACGAAGCTTTCTTGACGAACTGGATCCGGGAAGAGGCGAAGAACATGGGCGGCGGCGGCGGCGGCTTTGCCAGCAAGCTTTTCCGGCTATGAGGCTATAATTGGTGCGAGACTTCGAAAATGGTCCACATGCCGGGCCAAGCTTGGAGGTTGGAGAAGGCGGGTTAAGGGGTCCGTAAGAGGGTCGTGTACACTACGATGCTGGCGTCTGGTAGAGGCATTGGTATGTTTGTAACAAAAAAAACCGGGTTTGGGATATCTAAAATATAGACCGGAAAATAGACGAGAGAGTCATGTGCGAGATATCTCGCACATTAATAATGACTTGTACGATAGGAATAGCTTAAAACCATACATGCCCTCGAGTTGGCAGACTGGCGAAGAAGGGCAGCACATAATGAACAAGATACAGTACGCTGTCTATGTCATTGTAACCTTTCTCCCGATTTGTGATTCGCAAGTCCCTCCTGGACCGTCCCGTGGAGCCCTCAGAGATGGGACCTAAGCAACTTTTCTTGAAGACCCGGAGCTGGTGCGGGGATCCCAACAAGGAAGTGAAGCACCAAGGAAGCAATGAGCTGAAGACTTCAATGGCTCTCCACAGATATCTGCTTTCTCCGTCCACCCGACTTTGCAGGCTCGTGCTGTGGCTCTCGAGCGACGGATCGAGGCACACGGGAGATGGGATTGCTTCGTATGCTCCTCGTGTCCCTATCCGAGGTATTATTATGCTTGGCTCTCTTTTTTTCTCACATTTCTCTGATAAAAAAAAAAAGTTTCTAGAGTTCGCATGGAAGGGAAATTGGGCCTTGGTCTGGGCACAGTGAAACCATTCTTTTTGTCGTTTTGATTGGTGGCAAGGAGATTGGTTCATGCGCAAGGAACACCACAGCACAAGGTGCATCACTGCATTGGGCGGTGCTTTTTGGGAGCTTGGAGAAAACGCGTCGTTTTCTGTTTTGTTTTGATGCTCAGGTTTTTTCTTGGTTGTCCAGAAGGGTTGGCCGGCAACTCCCTCCCTTGACGCACTACTGCACTTCATGAAACATAGCCGCTAGACCCCTGGGCTCAGGCACATCCAGAGCTTCTTTTCTGGGATATTGTTTTCATCATCATTGTGGCTCGCATGAAGATCTCCCATCCAAGAATTCATGGCGGGGTAGGAAGTATTTGTCTTTTGTTGATCAAATGTGGTCTGCTGCCATCGCCATCGCCATCGCCAACCGCCTGGCCCGTCCATCAGGCAAAAGCCCTACGAAGTTACTTGCACTAAGTACTCGTAGAAGTCTGCCTCTTCAAGTGGACTGAGACATCAAAATGACTTGAATACCTGGACTTTCCCTGGATTAATGCAGTCATCGTTACGAAGTACTGTCACCGTCGCCTGGCTAATCACTGTGATGCTGCGCTTCAGTCAGTCATTGGTGCTACTGACGGTTCATACTTCGTAATGTGAACCAATCCGGACATTGTTGACTTAGGATGACTGCTTTTTTTCTTCCTTTTCTTTTTGTGCTTGACGCGACTTTGCGCGACTTGCATGATCTCGCTGGCAACGACCGCTGGAGATATGCATACAACATGCTATACACATACTAAAGCAGGGGCAAGTCCGTGGACCTGCATGGCTTCCTATGTAGTGGTAAGGAGTCAACCGATGATCAACCTGACCGAGGACCAAGCCTCCGTAAACTGAAATAGCTGAGCCTCTGGATGAATGAAGTGAATGCAGTGCAGCAGCGTCGAGGCCTCACCAGTCCCATCTCGATCAACCGTTCGGATTTGCCCCGCATGAAAAATTGTGCTAAGATCCACGTGTGATGCCAGGAACACCCGAAAGCTGGATGGCTTAATTCGTAGTCCTTCCATGGTAGCAGCTATTAATCCCTGTAAAACATCTCATCTCATCTCTTCATGGAGTGCCCGTCGAGTGGGACTAAGGATTAGCAGACCCTGGGTTAGGAGGTTCAGGGACACGGACATCGACTCTGTCTGCTTCTCGATGCTTCGTATTACTTTTGGGTAGAGACTTCGTCTTCTCTCCTTCTCCTCTCTTCTTTCGGCATCCCTTTTTTCCAGTGCGGTGTAATCGTGTAGGGACTGAACAACCCGCCAATTCCTGTTCCCCTACTCGTTCTGCTCACAGCACAGTCCCTCCTTCGTCTTGATCTTCGGGTTCGCCTTTCTTTCTTCGTTCCTTTTCGTGGCTGCGTTAATCTTCTTTGCCGGCCGTCTCCCGAGACAGTTCGTGGGGCGCTGGAATATCTTGATATAATACCATTGTTTCTCGGATCGCTGGATTTAATTACGCCTCTTTGTTTTTCCCGCGGGGTTTGCGGATCTTATCTTTCCGTCTCCTCGATTTCTGTTCGATCTTTAGAGTCTCTCTGCTTCTCTCCTGGTTCTGTCGAGCGTGAACGCATCAATCAATCAATCAATCAATCCGTCATTGGGGTCTGTCTGACTGCCTCGATTTCGATTTCGACTTCGACTTCAGTACAGCGTCAACTCCCCTACGCGCATTGTCGATTCCTTCGCTTCACGTTGTCGCCATCCGGTTTCTTTAGTTCTACTGCAGCTGTTTAATGTCTTCTCGCATTTTCATTTCGCCATCTCGGTTCGTCTAGGCTGAAACTTTGCAATTTGGGGCGGTGAGTTGCTTTGCCTTAGTATTAGACAGGCCTGGGCAATCTGCAGGTACGAAAAACGCCCCGACTTAGCGCTGTGTTGGCGTGTGTCTCCCCACTGCTCTCCCCTGACTACACAATCTCAGCGTGCCACCACCACTGGAAACGGGTTCTTCGTCCCCACCTGAAGCTCGCTAAACCTCTCAATCACCTCCCAATTCCTTCAAAATCACCTCTAAAATCACCCTCTCATCCAGGCTACAAGGTACTTGTGCTAATGCGGTTAGCTCCAAGACTGCAAATCTGATCTCTGATTGGCTCGTCTGTCAAACAAAGAAAAGACACCACATCGCGTCTAACAATTTTGTGTTCTTTCCTTGTTCTGTTGTCTGTCAGAATTCAGGGCTCCATTTGGCAAAGCGACAATCACAACAACTCGTGTTGGGCTCTGTTGTCGCCTGCTCTGGTGTTTCTTCAGTCTTTGTATTTGCCTTTCTACCCAACCCCCAACTTCTTCTTTTTGCCGCGAGTTGGACTTTTCTTTCTCTGCTGTATTTCCTTATATTTCCGACGACTTTCTGCGCAGGACGACATCCGACAAGATACCGGGAACTCCCGCAGCCGGCTCTGCTGACTGCCCCCACTCATCGTACGCGCCAGACCGAACGCCAACCACCTGCCTCGTGGATCACGATATCCACCCTTTTGCGTTCGTAGTTGCGATTCTACGAGCCAGATACCACTTCTCGCTTTGCCGAAGCGCGTCAATCGCCCAATTTAAGCCCTATCGGGAGAGCCTGAGCATCGCCTGTGGTCTGAATGTCACTCCTGGCCTAGCCCAGGAGTGATTGTTCGCCTTGCGTTGACAACCATGGCTACACCAAACCGGCCGAATAAGCCACCTGTAACGTCGGTGTCCGATATCGAGAATGACCCGTTCATCGCCGCGCCGAACCACCAGCAGCCGCTGCGCTACTCGGGCTTCGATTCTAAATTGTTCGCCCTAGGTCCTGCGTCGTCACCTGGTCAGGCGAAACGTGCCCTCGAAGCCCATCTCGCAGAGACCGAGCGTCGCATGGCCGAGGCTGGCAAACTGGGTACCGCTCTCGTCCAACAACAAAAAGAACTTCGAGATAGGCTCGCCGAGGTGGAGTCTATGCAGACTGAGGGCCAACTAAGTTCCGATCTGCGAACGAAATTGGCCGAGATCGAGAGAGACTACAACGATGTTGCGAGACAGACAGCTAGAGCTTTTCTGCCGAAGCAGAGAGTGCCAAGTAATGAGGCTGCCGCCGGCTCGCCATATGTTCCGGAGGGTAAAGGGGGTCGAGTATGTTTTGAACATCATCCCTGATTGATTTGTTTTGAGATCTCTCTTCTAATCCTGCTTTTCTCCGCCAGCGTTCTGTGAGCCCATCCAAATTCGAAAGTCAGGCCACTGGCTCCCCTACGAAATTGAGCATTCCGAATCGCAAGCTCCGCAACCAACCCGCCAACCGCATCCACGATATCGAATTCGCGGCCGAGATTAGCACCTCGCTTATTGCCCAAGTTCGAAACCTCCAGGCCTTGCTCGCTGAGAAGGACGAAGAGCTTCGTGACATTGTAACTGAAAAATCTAGGTTGGAGATTGACACTGAAGGCCTGCAGCAGCGGCTCAAGGTCCTTGACGAAAGCGAACATAAATACAAGGAGGAAAACTGGAATCTGGAGACCCAGATCCAGGAGCTCTATGCGTCTCAAAAAGAAGCCACAGAACGTGAGAAGCGTTTAACTCAATCTCTCAATGTTCTCCAGGCCGAGAAGACCAAGGCGCAAAGGGACCTCGACGAGGTCAAGCTGTCTCATGCCAAGCTTACGGAGGAACACGCCGCATCCATCAAGCAGCATGACATCGAACTGGGGACGGCGAAACGGAATATTGCGACTGCCGAGAACGAGAGACTGACCATGCAGCGCAAACTCGACGATCTTACGAGCCAGAACCAGGAACTTGCGAGAGCATTCTCTTCTCAACGTGCCAAGATTGCTGAGCGTGATGCCCTCTCTGGTTTGAGCGAGGATGACTTCGAGACGGCGACTGACAACCTGACCCCCGAACACTCGCCTCCGCCCTCCCCGGTCAAGGGAACACCCAGGCACTCCGTCCTTGAATCCGAAACGCTCAAGACATCTCTTCAACATGCCCAGCGCACGATCCAGAGCCAACGCACTCAGCTCCACCGCGAAAAGACGGAAAAGCTGGAACTTAAGAGGATGCTTCAGGACGCGCGTGACGAAGTCGAGCGACTCCGAGGCGAAGGCGGTGCTCCTACCAATCGCCGAGCCAAGAAGATTGACTCCAAGGACCCGAAGAAGTACTCTAGACTTCTTCTCGGAGGAGCTCGGTCTAGCAGGGAGGAGATCTACATTGACGACCCCGAGTGGGAAGAGCAGCAAGGCGACTCTAGCCCCCGACTCCCCGGCTCGCGTTCTCGGTCGCCTGGAACACCCAGGTCGCCCTCTCGAGACATGGATGTGGAGACAACTGACCATTTCGAGACTGCGAACGAGACTAGCGATGCGGCGTTTGAGACGGCCAATGAAAGGGGGACAGAAACCGAAGACTTCCAGACGGGCGCCGAAGAGTTCTCCGGCAGCGATTCTGACGAGACTGAAACAGAGAGCCCCTCGCGGGGTGTTCGTCACCAACGCTCAACTATCTCCATGCCGATCAGCTTCAAGAAGCACCCCAATCGCGAGTCGTTCCACAGCACGGCGTCTACGTCTAATGACGAGGAGGAATTTTTCGGGGACTCCCGGACCCCTACGTCCATCCAACCGCCCCCAAGAATGCGTCTGCGTGTTAGCCGTGGCTACTTGAGGCGTTCGCGACAGCCGAGTGAAGAGCCCGTTCTTCACAGCTCCCCGCCCAGCTTGGCCAACAGCAGCGCCAGCGGAACTCCACGACAATCTGGCCAAAGCCTGTTTGCCGAATTGGCGGACTTGGACGGTAGCGACGACGAGTCCTATGGAGGCACGCCAAGCCGCAACCTCTTCGGTTCTTCCGACTCCGTGTCGAGCATCCCCCAGCTGAGACCGTTCCCCTCTATGGTGCGGTTGCCTATGGTAGATAGTGGAGTTATGACTGAGCCGTCCAAGGCTGAGGCTGAGGAGACTGTTGTGACGCCGACGGCCATCCCCAGATCCATAACGGTAGATGCCGGAACGATGACGGAACAAGCGGAAGGTCCGGTTCTGTCTCCGGTCAGCGTAGTACACTTGGAGCGTCCGTCATCAAGGGCGCTGGACGTTGACCGGCCTGTGAGCATAGGATCAGGCACGTTCCTGTCTCTTGACGAGGGAACTGATATGGATCGGTCTCGCCCTGTGTCTACCCTCTCCTACAGCGATTCCGGAGCTCAGTACGATCCCGAGATTGAGGAGAAGCTTTCGAAGTTCCCACTGCCTCCTACAATTGCGAAGAAGCCTCTGATCCCCGTTCTAGGTCTTGCGTCCATTGAGTCGCAGGAAGTTACACCCGTCACAGAACCAGAACCGCCGGTAGTGGTTCCCGCGCTCGGCCTCACGCCCATCGAAACCCAAGAGGTGGCTCCTGTCGCCGAACGGAAACCACTGCTCAGCCTTGTATCCGTCGAAGCTCAAGAAGTGACTCCTGTAGCAGAACCAGAACTGCCGGTGGCGGCACTTGCCCTGTCATCCATTCAAGCAGAGGAGCTGGAGCCAAAGCCCGAACCAGTTATCGAGCCTCCTGTACCGACTCTCAGCATCTCTGGCATTCACTCAGCGGTCTTGGATCCTAAGGCGGTGCCCGAGACTCTGCCGCCTGTGCCTGAGCTGAGTGTTTCGCAGATTCATTCTCAAGCTCTTGAACCGGATAATCGGCCCCTGGATCTGTCAGTCGCGGAGGCTCTGGGCCTGGTTGCTGTTGGCTCGCGTGCTGTTGAGGAAGTCACCGCTCCTGCTCCCGAACTAAGCATGGCAACGATTAACTCTCAGGCTCTTGAGCCACGAGCTGAACCCGAAGCTGTGGTACCTCCACAAGAGCTTTCAATGGCTCCGATCAGCTCTCAGGAGCTCGAGCCCGAGGCGGTGCCTGCACCAGTGTTGAGTCTGGCGTCGATTCAGTCTGAGGTTGTGGAGCCCAAGGCTGAGCTTCAGGTTGTGCCCACGCTTACCATGGCTGGCATCAACTCGCAAGAACTGGAGCCTAAGGCTGAGCCTGAGGTCCTTCCCACTTTGAGCATGGTCAATATCAGCTCCCTCGAGGTCGAGCCTCGGGAGGAACCCCAGATCCTGCCCGTCTTGACTATGACCAACATCAACTCTCAAGATTTGGAACCCAAGGCTGAGCCTGAACCCCCCGTCCCCGCGCGAGCTCCGCTCGGTTTCTCCTCTGTTCGCTCCGAGCATATCCTGCCGATTGCGGAGCCCGTGCCCGAACCGGTTGTGCTTACGACATCCTCGATTTTCTCCGAGTTTGTCGCCCCCATTAGTCCTAAGCCTTCCGTTGAAGTTCTGCCCCAGTTCGGTTTTACCTCGATTCAGTCCATCGAGACACAGCCCGTATCGCCTCGTAGCCCCTGGAGAGATGGTTTCATCCTGCCTCGTGATTCGGGTTCGCCGTTTGATGAATTGCGGCCGAGGGCTACATTTGCACGAGGATCCGTCCTGGGATGGGACAAGGAACGCGGCTCGACGCCGCCTATCATTGCAGAGGATGAGACTCGGCAATCGCCAACACAAACCCCGCAGCCAGAAACACCCGAGTCCCAACGACCGCTCAAGGACATGTCCACGAACTCCAATTTCCGGATCGTCAGGAAACCAAAGGTCGCCATGTCGGATTCCGGCGCTCAAACTTCCTTGACCTCCGATGAGCTCGACAATATTTTCCAGGCGAAGCAGACTAGCGCGGGCTACGGCCACGCAAGACAAGAATCTCTTGGTAGTAGCATGGGAACTCCTGGCACCGTCCGCATTCGCCGCGGCTCTACGGACAGCACGGGTAGCGTTATCCGCTCGAGGGGTAGGCTCGTCGACGCAGCGATTGATCGACCGGGAAGCCCAGCCAGCGTCAGGTCGCCCACCACTGAGTTGCCACCCTTGCCTGCGAATCATAGGCAAGTCATTGAGGCTGCTAGAACTGGATCCTCCGGCGGCGGTCAAGGCGCAAGCGGCAGCATGGGCCCGCCACTATGGCCAGCATCTGCACTTCGGAACCGACCGAGGACTCCGGCGACCTCCAAGCCAACTTCTCCTGTGCCTGGTTCCCCCACGCCACGTGCGGCACGAACAGGATCGATTGCTGGCCAGGCGGAGGCGCATCCCCCTGTCAAATATCGCAGCCGGCAGTCATCCGTTACGTCCTTCGCGTCTGAGCTTGACAATCGCTTCAATATGCAGGCACCTGGTATGGGCATGGGAACGGGATTCGGACCCAATACCGATCCCCGCATGATTCAAGCCATTACACAGACGATGATTGGAGAATACCTTTGGAAGTACACGCGTAAGACTGGCCGTGGCGAGTTGTCGGAGAACCGGCATCGACGATACTTCTGGGTCCATCCCTACACTCGGACACTGTACTGGAGTGATCGTGATCCAACCACTGCTGGCCGTACGGAGCTGAAGGCGAAGAGTGTTCCAATTGAGGCTGTGAGAGTGGTCACTGATGACAACCCCATGCCACCGGGTTTGCATAGGAAGAGTCTTGTGGTGCTGTCCCCCGGTAGGACTATCAAGTTTACGTGCACAACTGGGCAACGCCACGAAATATGGTTCAATGCTCTTTCGTACCTTCTCCTTCGAACCGCGGATGATGCACAGTCTGACACCGAAGAGATGGCTGGCCACATCACTCAAGAAGACGTGGACGAGTTCAATCCCCAATATGGCCAGCGTCGAGCAGCTCCTGGCGCCACTGCTACTCGACGAACAGCTCTTCCCTCTATATCCTCCTACAACTCAAGAGCAACCCGCACTGACACTTCTGCGATTGAAGCGTCACTGAACATCCCAACTCTGACCCCGTCCAAAGCCAATCGAGCGAACGAGCAGCGCCCTTACGGCACGCTGACCCGGCTGAGCGGATACTTGAAATCGGGCCAGGTGTTTAGCAGCATCAGGAGCCGACATACCGTTGTCAGCCCGGAGCTGTACGAGACCAGTGAGGTTCACGATAGCGCTGAAGACTTGCGAGCCATCCTTGAGAGGCAGGATAGGGAGTCTGATCGGCTGGAGAACGTGAGGGCATGCTGCGATGGTAGGTTTTCTCCACCCCTTTTCCTTGATATCCTCTGGAATCCAGATTTGAAGGGTATATCTCATGCTAACCGTTTGTTATGTACAGGTAAGCACGATGTTGGCACGCTTCCTCGGACTACCAGGCGCCATCACCGAAGTGCGCTCACCCACGCCCACCCTGGTGCCTCTGTAGCCTCGACCCCTGCTAGCACTCTCAGATCTCGAGCGTAAACCGCTCTTTGTTTTCTACTCTTTCCCCCCAATCAACCTTTGTCACGGCCGAGACTCTTCATTATTTCCTTCTTATAATCTTCTTGTCACTCGCTTATGCCTCTTTTTTTTTTTTCCAATACTTGACAATCATTCAAATTGATGACCACTTCAAACGAATTTCCTACTGCTCTTTTGATTTCCTTTTCCTGTACTCACTGATCCTCAAACCTACTCGAGGTTGGTGTCGCCACTTTTCCTCGTTTCACACATACTCTCTTTTGCACCTCTCTTCGCTCATTTTTTTTTTTTTTGAGCCAAGTCATACGGAGCCGGAGTTGGCGTCATGACCTTTTAAAGAAACAAAGATTGGCGGACACCCGTTCTAGATTGCCTTGAAACACACACACACACACAACCATGACCGGTTCTTGAAAGAAAAAGAAAAGAAGAAAAAAAAGTTCACCACGTCCAATGGAATCCCGGAGCCGACGTTCCGCGTTCCTTCTCATATTTCTGTTTTGTTTTTTTCTATCTTGTTTTTGCCTCGTTTTCCTCCGATCACTATGAGATGACCATTCATGACTGTTGGAACCTAAGGGTGTTTGTTTTCTTCTTTCTTTTTGTATGATGAGAAGGGGAGACAGATTAGTCGAGGGGTGAATGGTAATATAACTCTTTTTCTGTGGAGGGATTACTTTCCCTCTCGTCTTTTTTTTATGGAAATATACGCTTTGGTTCTATGCCATCCCCTAGCTTAAACATAACGTATTGTGATGATATTTGGGTGGAGTGTTGTTCCTTTTGGCCGTTTAGATGGACAATTAACAGTCGTAAGTCATTCAATGGCTCATGATAACCTAGAAAGCTCGTTCCATGCTATGCAACCTGTTCCGAAACCCAATTGTTCCTTGAATACAATAACCAGAAGCATTAGGCCTATTCCAACGCAACCCTAAGCTTGCAATCACCACTCCAACCGGGCAGGTTCACTCAACAGCTTCTCAATAACAGGGTCCACGACTGCCTTCTCCGCCCTCAGCCTAACTCCCTCCTTCACGCGAGTGTAGTAAACAGGACAGTCTTTGCTGTCACAAAACACCTCCTCTAGCGGTCCCAGCCCCGCGCAAGACCGACACACAGCATCCACATCCATGATGCCCCTTTGCAACTTCGCCAGCCTCCCCTTCAACGCCACCAGCGAGGCCGGAACGTTACGCGCGCACTCGTCGCAGAGCGACACCTCAGCGGCGCGGGTCTTGGCGCCGCAGACCACGCACGACGCGGACGACATATACGACTCGAGAGTCTTGCGATGCGCCGAAGGATCGAGGCGGTGGACCCGGCGGACCTTGGGCATGTCGTCGTACCACTGGCGCACGCTGGCGCCGACGAGGTTGAAGATGCGGTCGAGTGGCGGCGTGATGTTCTTGGTGATGTAGTACTCGGCGTCGAGGGTGACGTGGGAGTTTTCCAAGAGGTCTTCGGGCGCGACGCACCGATCGATGAGGCGGGCTCCCGGCGCGCCCGATATCACGACGTACGGTACCCGTTCGCCGTACTGCGGTTCGGTGCGCGCGTCTTCGAGCATGCGACGGGCGGAGATGAGCGCGCCCGGGGGCGGCGGACCTTTGTCGGAGTAGCCGCCGAGTCTGACTTCTTTGGCGAAGCAGAAATCTTGCACGGAGACGGCGCCGCGCATGATCTTGTCGCACTGGGATTGGAAGTAGGCTTTTACTTGGCTGAGATCCGCCGTTTCGAAGAGGATCTTGAGGGCTTTCTCTTCAATCTTTTGCTCGGCGGGGGTTCCGTCGCGTCGGACGGTTTCGATACCTTTGGCATCGAACTCGGGGACGAGCTGGTTCTTCGACTCGTACTTGTATCCCACGTACCGCTTTTTCGCTAGCAGGATACAAGGGAAGTAGACCTTTTCGAACTTGAGCTTGATGGGCCTTGGATTCATGTCCGTGATGGCCTTGGCGATCTGCTCACCAAGATCGAAAGCCTGATCCTTCGTTCGACCTTTGAGATATACGAATAAGCTGTCTGTATCGCCGTAGACGACCTCAGCATCCCAGTCTTCGCGGGAGTGGATATACGCGATGGCTCGCTCGAGCGTTTCGCGACCGGTTTGGACGATGCTGTCTGCGATCTCCGCACAGGGCATCCGGCCTGAGAACGACGCAGACGTATATCCGTACGTGACATTGGCGAGGAGCTTCAGTGCCAGCTGCCGATTGTTAAGAAGCCTCTGGAGCCGCCGGTCGTCTTTATCCTGCTTCATACCCGACTTGACCATAAACCGCGTTTCGAGAATTTCCGTAAGCATCTTGGCGAGGAGGGATTTGCGTATCTCGGCCTTGACGTACATCATTCCGTTGGGAGCGATGTTGATGTGGTCCTTGAGGAGCTCGAGGAGCCTGCGCCGGCGCTGGTAGTCGGAAAAGCCCATCTTGTTCGTCCCCCGCCAGCCGACGATGCGCCCGAGGAAAGTAGAATAACAGTAGTTGTAGGCGATCATGACACTGGGATACAAGCTTTGAAAGTCCAGGACCAGGAGTGGACTGTTGTAGAAGGCGCTTTGTGGCTCCATCACGAGAGGGAGGCACTCCAATGCATTCTGGCTGCCCACTTGTTTCCGGCTTGGAGAGACTAAAAGGTAGTTTTCCGGTTTGGCGATTCGAAACATGATGGATTCGACTTTGAATTGAGAGCCTCTGGAAAAGACTGAAAAAAAGTCTACTCCGAGCACACGAGCCTGTTCGCTCGTACGAGGTATCAACTCATTGGCATCCAGAATTTCAATGTTCATCCTCGTACGCGCCAAGTAGTGCCGGATAAGTTTGAAGAGGTCCCTCGGCCGTCCGTTCTTGTACCATGATGTCAAGACCTTCCAGGGATAGTGCGGCACTCGGCGGTGGAGGAGATGCCACGCAACGTTCTCAAGAGTGTACTGCAGCAGATTCAACTCGCCGCGCATGGCTCTCCAGACATTGATCATATGCCTACCCGTCACACGGATGGTGGATGTCGTGTTGAAACCCCAGCGATCGTTCTCTCTGCCGAATCTACCATGGGAATTGCTCTTCATGCGTGAGAACTCGTCGCAGAGATCGTAGTCGTATTTTAACCGTGCTCGCTCGATGAGATACCCCCAAGAGCCACCATGGACTTCGTATCCCGTCAGGATATCTGGGTCGTGAGAGCGAACGATCCCAATCATACGCACGAGTAGGTCAAGCTCGGTCGCCTCCTCGGTGACTTCTGCCCGAGTCATCCGACGTATTTTCTCCGCAACGGACCCGTCCTCTGATAGCACCACTATTCCGCATTGATATAAATCTTCATCCTCGTCTCCGGCCTCGTCAGACTTGACGCACCAGAATATGCACTGGACCTCATCCTCTTCTGGGTTCGGCACAAATTTTCCACGTGTGTTGACGTGGATTTCGACACTCATCGTACTCATGTATTGCGTCTCGTGCAACACGCCCATCGACTTCTTCTTCTGTGAGTATTTGAATCCGTGCTTATTGATTTGTGTAGGCCCATCAATCTGGGACATCACATTCGGACGTTGAGTAGGCCACGGAAGCCCACTGGCGTACCCTTTGCGACTGGCCTCGCGCTCCTGCTCTCGTCTCTTGTTCAGCTTGTCTTGCCACCAATCTTTCACTTCTTGATAAGTAGGCGGTGGTTGTGCAAGTTCCCAGCCTCTATACGTGCAGATGCGGCGACGTTGTGCATCGGTCAATCGCTCCCCCTTTTCCAGCAGGCTGTTTCCTCCATCCGAAGGCATTCCAGCCGGGCCGGACAAGTTAAATTCTGGGAGAAACGGCACGGTGTTTCCTTCTAGGCGGAACTCGCGACCTGCGAATTCGATTGGGCGTTGGGGAACGTCCTTCTCGTTGCTATAAAATGCATCCTGGTAGACTACATCCGGGAGGCCCAGATCTTTCATCGACAGGCAAACTTGTGAGGCGGATGGAGGCATTGTCCGCATTATCGTGGTCCATCGCGAAGAGGGCGATTTCGAGCGTACAAGGACTTGACTTGGGGAACGATCAGATGCCCACGATTCAGTGACATTCTTAGAGCTGGCCGATGACGCCGATGACTTGGTCGATTTGGTCGGCGTGGTGGTAGTTTGAGCCACTGAAAAGCCAAACTCCTTGCCTTCAATCCCGAAGCGGACCTGTTTTACCCGACTAGAGTTAGAAGTTGGGGGAGTCGGTACGTCGGAGCTTCCCTCCTTCCTATTTACAACGCGCGTCGTCTGCTTTTGACTAGACTGGCTGAGACTGAACTGCCCATTTGAATCATTCGGATCCTTCACGATGGGAAAGTTGATGTTGGATTGATCCTTGGCTTGTGAGGAGGCCGGTGATTTGCTGGGTCTCCCTCTGGCCCGATCCCGAGAGGATGGATGATGGGATAACTGCGGCATGTTTGTCGGCTTCACCCCCTTCCCTCTGGGCTTGAGCAGTGACGAGTCCTCGAGCTTCGGCCGTTTACTGGAAATTTCAACAGGATCCGGTGTTCTTGAGCGTTTCGAAGAGGGTCTGCTATCCGTTTCTGATTCATCGCTCTTCTCTTTTCTGCTGATGAATTGCTCCTCCTTTGCTCTGGCTAGCAACTGAGAAGTAATAGGGATCTGTGCGGGCCTGCCCGTCCGCATTGCACTGGCGCAGATACCCAAGATTGGCGAATCGCTCTCTGGATCCAGACCTAGAGCCCCGGTATCGGGCTGGTCCGGTCCTTGGCCCTCCCCTATTATCTGCTCGGGGAGAAGCTCTTCGTCCGAGTCCTCCGGGAAGTAGTCTTCATCCGTTGGCTGCGCCGGACGAATTCCTCGGGCGTCCACGTCCACGTCCACTCCGTGGTCCTCGACATCCTGGGATGCGCACTCCACAAGACCAAGCGCCGCTCTTAAATTCTCCGGATACAGGTCCGTGACAGACTGTAACACGGTCTGAACCTCATCCTCCCCTGGCTCCGGCTCCACGAAGTTCTCAAAAGTAGGTTTGATGCCGCCCTCATCTGCGGCCGCCTCGACCTCGACCAACTGTCGAAGAAGCCCCCGGTACTCTTCTTCATGAATCCACCCTTGCGGCTGAGAGTCGCGCGGATCAGCCGACATTGACACTAGCGCTTCCGCCGGAAAAGGGCTTCCGTTTGCCTTCCCTCCCGGAAGCTTTAACCGCCGACGTCTCATCTCGTCCCTCCAGAGGCCAGCCATGCTGGAAACGAGTTTGAGGTCAGGCGGCGTGGGCCGTACCCTTTCGACGAAGTCATGGTGCAATCTCCTCTCTTTTACGGATTTCCTGTTCTTAATGTCCTGCACGCAGATATCAACCTCGATCGAGCAGTGGCTGAGGCGGGGAAGATCTAGTGAATCCGTTATGCTCTCGGCAGGAATCTTCTGATTGTTCCAGTGATGTACCGAGCCGTCATCTCCTTCTGCGTCTGGAACCGGTGCCCTGAAATTCGTTTTGGTAGACTCTAGGTAGTCGCACCCGTAAAGGTTATAATCGCACATGAACTGAAGGAGGTATTGCAGGTGCGTCTCGTAAGGCTGGAATTTCTGCTTCATGATGACCCCCTGGAGCAGTAAATCGGCGAGGCGGTTGATGACGACAGGGTTGAAGAGATAGATTTTGAGAAAGTAACGGTAACCGACGTGGAATCCATAGAATGGTATTCCCTTGACAAGAGTGATCCTCGCGACAAACTTTGCATTTCCACTCGACTGATCGCGGCGATAGCTCACGCCCAGCGCGTAGTCTATGGACATGTGAAGCCGATACATATACGCCCCGACTATCCACCAAAAAGTGAAATGTATCTGGGTCAGCTTTAAAACACCAACGGCAAGGGGAGAACTCTGGCTATCTGGGGGATCGTATCGTCATACCTGCATCTTGATCAAGGGCGCCATTGTACTCGATAAACAAGTAGGGAAAGGCCCCGTGTATATGCGCGCATACTTTTTGACCCGTCTCCGTCGATCCGAAAACTCTCACGACGGGAACCTTGGGGCCCTTTGAGACCTGCGACGGTCGGATATCATTTCGCAGCTGCGGGTCATAACGCGTCGGTGTTGCCTGGTAATGGTCGATGCAATTGATCCTGACCTTGAAGAGGTCCATTGTCACAGGGTTTGGCCCATCAGATCAAGAAGACAATACGGTCAGTAAGTCTCTTGCATTCTGATAGCAGCCGTCCGAAATGTCATAAAACTATACGGGCTCGCGGTCTTTAGGTCGTGGTCGTGATGGTGATTTGGCGACGCGCCGATTGAGGTCAAGATCAATGTTAATGATGAGACCAAGAAGCTCGGATGCGCGAGGTCACGTGACATAAACAGCACTTATAGAAGTTCAGGTTGCCAGTCTGAGAGTCGAGACTCTGAGACTCTGAGACTCAACTCCATCTTCTCTGTGCTGCCTTGGATGGGGAGCGACGATTGATTGATCGGCAGATATTCTCATTTACGTTTGACAACAGTTCTACTCTTCCGTGCTGCCTAGGCTACTTGACATCTACTTCTGCGCTGCACCATAGCTACCTGGGACTCGGAAGATCAATACACAGAACTCGCCATATTCAAGTGTAAATTCGTTTGATTCGATGATATTAGAGCTATGTAAAGTATTGAACCATAAAGTTCATCAAACACAAAACAAAACGAGTGGAAGTTTGAGGAGACACAAATACAGTGAATGTCGAAAACAAGCCAGCCCTGAATGAGTGACTTGACGATGCCGCCGTCTCATCATGATGGTAGCCAGACAAAGGAAACAAGGAGAAAAAAAAAAAAAAAGAAGAAAAAAAGGGGAAAAACAATGACAACAAAATTTGGACAAAAGAATGGTAAAAGACGCTAATCGTCTCGTAGAAATCAACTTTTATAGATCGAAAGAAAGGCGTGCGCTTGAAACAAAGAGCCAATCTGGGTAGTCGCGCAAAAACAAGTGCCATCGTAGTGAATCAGTGGGTATCATTCTAGATTCCAATCTTGAGAAACAGTCGAACTTTGGGGCGGTATCCCCAGCGTCTCTTTCGCACGGTCGTATGTATAAAACCTCCATCGAACATTCACCCTTCCGCCTTCTATGTTGAGAATACAAAGGAAAGAAATGGACGAATTCGGCTCACAGTGAGCTACGTTCGCCGAGTAAGCAGTAATGACTAGTCGTCGAAGAAGCCATGGTCGTCAAAGTCACCTGGGTTCGCATCCGAGTCGTAAGCGCTCCGCTCCATCATGGGAGGAGTGACTGGCTCCGGACGCTCCGTATGCCGAGGCGGTGTTCCAACGATAGGCATCTTCTCCGACCGTCTAGATGAGATCGACGCGCGGCTGTTATGCTCGCTGCGTTGACCGGTGTATCGACGACCAGTCGTGGTGAAGGCAGCGGGCTGGGTCGTCTGAAAAGATGCCGGAGGGGTCTGGCGAAGCCCCGAGGCGGGCGGCGTCAAAAGGCCTCCTAAGAGGTTGTTGTTCACCTGGTTTGACGGTCCCGCTTTGGAAGGAGTGTTGCTCCGCATGTTCACCGACGCCGGCGATGAGAGTACGCCAGAGAGGCTGCTCAAAGAAGGTTGAGCCTTGCGCCAACTTCCCCAGGCGGCCGCAATGGGGCCGACCGCCTGTGCCATTCGAGGAGTGGCGGCTTCGCGGATGGTCTGGGCGATGCTGGGAAGATTGACGGCAGAGCCACCATTCATTGCACGCTCACGCTCCTGCTCTTCCATCTGGAGGTTCGCCTTGAGACGAATGGCCGCATCCCTGACACGGGCCCTGTCGAACGTCTCTGCGGAAAGAGCACCGATGATATCCTGAAGATCACCATGCCTGACTGCAAGGAGTTCTCTAAGCCAGATAATTTCTTCATCGCGCTTGGCAATCTTCGTCTCCGCTTCGGGGTCGAGGCCGTCAACAGTTTGCTCCAGCTCCTCGATTCGCTGCTCGCGTTCCTGAAGCTGCTCCTGCAGCACCATGATGGACTCGCGAAGGGCTTGAGGTGAGATCTTCTCAGGGAGTGCCATTGAGGTGGATCTTGCGTGGGTGGAAGAGGGCGAGACGACGGTTTCAACAGCCGTCGTCTTTGCGGCTTGCGCAGCGGCACGAGCGGCCTCTTGAGCAATCTCCAGCTTCTCCTCGAGATGGTGGATGCGATCTTGAAGATGTTCGGTCCTCGACGTAGACAGGCTCAGGCGTTCGAGAAGTCGCTGTTCCCTTGTCTGTGCTTCGTCAACAGCATTGTTGTGTTGTCGTTCGTACCGAGTTTGCAGATCCTCCACTTCGTTCTGGTGCTTCTCCACGAGTCGCTGGATCTCCGCCGCCTTAGTAGAATGTGCCTCCTCGAGCAACATCTCACTCTGGGCCTTGGCCGAGTCCACATCAAGTCGAGTGTGGTCAAGCTCGGACCTGAGCTTCGAAATCTGTTCCTCGAGCTCTTGCCTCACAACATTGACATGATTGTTGGCTTCATCCAGCTGTGTTTGCATAGCAACGCGGATGCGCTGGACTTCACTCGCGCCGGACTCGCGAGCCTCTTCGAATTCTCGCTGGTATCGCATGGCGGTCTGGTGCAGCTGATGATTCTCATTTCTGAGGTCAGTGAGTAGAGTTTCGAGTCGCTTCGATTCACTGACAGCCCGCATTCCTTGTCGTTCAATACCCTCGAGGCGTTCGAGCTCGGTCTCCAAACGCTCGCGAGTCCGAGCTTCGGCCTGAAGCTTAGCGTCGAGGACTTCCTGCCTAGCAATGAGAGCTTGCTCCTTCTTGGTTCGGCGCGCATTCTCTTCAGTGATTTGGGCAGCAGCCCTTGCCATATCTTCCTGAATAGAGATAAACTTGCCCCTCCATGTTTCGCGCACGCGCTCGTTTTCTTCGAGTTGCGTTCCGAGAGTATCCAAGACCTTGTGGAGGTGCCTCTTCTCGTTCAGCGCCTGATCGAGGTCGCCACCCAAGCGCCGCACCTTCTCCCCAGCATGGTCAGCCTCGGATCTCCAATGGCTGAGTTCTTGCTTGGCATTGCGAAGATCACTTTCCATAACATTAATCCTGTTGGTAAGTTCGGAGCGAGATTGGGTGGCATTGGTCTGGGCAGCCTCGAGAAGCGCCAGCCGCATGGTTGTCCTGCTATTGGCCTGTTCCATGGACTTGATCCGCTGCTCTCTCTCGTCGAGAGTCTCGCGGAGTCGAGTTTCCTCCTCGGTGGCGATTCTTAGAAGCCGCTGAACTTCCGACAATCGGTCTTCCGCTGCACGACGGCCACTGAGTTCCTTTTCAGATTGCTCTTCCTGGATACGCAGTTTCTCTTCCAGATCTGCGACGCGCTGATCGAAGACGCTGCGATTGAAAATTTCAACTTCCACCTTGGTCTCAGCCGCCTCGAGCTTGCGGCCAAGCTCGGCGGTGCGGTCCTGGGCGGCACGGCGATCCTCAACCTCCTTTTCGACCTTAATCTGCTCAATGTGAAGGCGCTGCTCGAGGTCAATGACCTTAGCTTGCAATTCTTCAATCTTGGCGTCCGCGTCCTTGTCTGGTTGGGGGGTGGGGGGCATGCGACGCTCAACAGCCTCTTCAACGATGTTGCGCAGGTCCTCGCCGCGGAAGTCGAGCCTCATAGATGTACCGAACTGCTCCTTCATCTCTTCCAAGGCCTTGAGGACCAAAGCACTTTCATTGGGCGTAGCAGTGTCGGGAGCAACCGGAGGAGGCATGGCGCGTTGATGAGTAGCCAGAGCGTCGAGAAGGGCAGTCCTAATCTGCTCCACACGACGGTTACGCTGAGGACTCATCGAACGGCGGGGGGCCGGCTCATCGTCTTCGTCGTCGGCGTCACTTTCTTGGGAGATGCTGCGTCGCTCGCGATGGGATGAAGCAGCCCGGCGTGATAGAGACGAGAGCGCACGATGAATAGCATCCAAGGACCGCTCAACAGGGTCGAGTCGGGCGGCCAGGATGTTACCGACGACATCATTAACACGCCCATCGAAGAATTGGACGCGGCTCTCCAATTTGTCCTGCTCATCGTTGCTGAAATCTTCATCCCAGTCGCTTCCAGGAATGACCTTATCGGCGTCAAGACGGTGGATAGCTCCTTCGAACGACCGAAGACTCGCCTGTCCATCGATAAAGGGATCATCCAGCTCAGTGGTCATCATGGGGTGTACAGCCTCACCGGGCAAAGCATGGTAACGGCGAGGGCTGGGGCTAGGCGCATCGCTGCGGAAGTGCTGAGTGGGCGGCAGGTGGAGGGGAGATTCGGCGCCGACGAGCGTAAGCGGGATCTGCCGTGTCGGGCTTGGCTGGTGCCATCTGGGAGAGTCGTCGTGCGTCCTGTTGACACCCTTGGTGGGATCGTTCTCGTTGATATGCCGCATAACTGCATCGATCTCCTCGAAGCTTGGACCTTGGTCCTCAACATCCCTTGTGCTATCCTCGGCGGCTGCGGGCTCTTCAAGAGTAATATCGAGAGACTCCACTTCAGACCCGGCTTCCTCGGCCGAATCTAGTTCAGCTGACAAGTCCCCAACGATATCTTGCTCGACCGGAACGTCCTCTTCGGAAAGAGCGGGCTCAAGCTCAAGCTCCGGCTCAAGCTCCGGCTCTGGCGAAAGGCGGGGCATCTGCTTCTCGTGGTCTGATTCGGCCTGTGGTGTAGGCTCACGAGAAGGTTCCACCACCACCTCGGGCTCGGGGGTAGGAGAGGCAAATCGAGAAGCGCCAAGACCCTTGGGGGGAGGAGAGGCGTATCTGGAAGCAGCTAGTCCATGAGGGACGCGATGGAGGAGAGGAGGTGGCGTGGGCGCCCTTTGAGACTGCTCGGGTTCATCGTGAGCTTCCTGCTCCAAGGTCGGCTTCTCCTCCTCCTCCTCCTCCTCCTCGTCTTCCTGGATTTCTTCTGTCTCTTCATCCTCGACCGCCTTTCTCTTAAGTTCTGGAGCCACAATACCGGGGCTGGGCGTCTCCTCATCTAGCTTCTCCTCGTCGGTGACATCCGACTTCGCGTCGGTAGCTTCGCCATTGGCTAGATCACGGTAGGCAAAGGCGCCTGGAGTGAAGGGCTTCGCAGTAGCCGAGAGCGACTTCTTGTGGCCTCGGAAGGAGAGCTGCTTTTCACCTGGTGGCAAGGCATTGTTGAAGTTTTGCATGTCCGCCTTGTTCTCGAACTCGAAGGATCCCCAGTATGGCGAAGTCTCGGACGGGCTGTTCACAGAGGTGGGTGCAGTAGGCTTAGCATCGGTAGCTTCTGACGTGAACATCGAAGACATAGAGGTGTCAGCAAGACCCGCAGTTTCATCACCAGACTTGTGGTCTTCAGGAATTTCGGGCTGAGGAGTTTGTTCCGCATCATCGACTCTAGGAGAGGGAGGCTCCTGTGTTGCCGACGGCTCCGCGAACAGAGGCACCGCGTCAGCATCTTCAGCCGCGGAGGCACGGGCACGCTTGACGCGAGACTCGTCTGGGATGCGACCATCTTCATCTTCATGCGGGCCATCAATAGACGGAGCGCGCGACGAGTGGCCACTTGGGGGTCGAACAATGGGGATCGCCTTGGATTTCTTTGCTAGCTTGATAGTATCCACAGGCGGAATCTCAATACCGCCAAAGATGGAGCCAGACCGCTTGCCTCCGCTCTCTGAACCCGAGAACGGGCTGGTAATGGTATCAGAAATTGCGCCGCCAAATGGCGTAAATGCAGGAGCATCCGGTCGGAATTTGGGGCCAGATGATGAGAAACTGAAGTCACTTTGAGGGGAGAAAACTGGGGCGTTGACATTGATCTTGGAGGCAGTAGACATGCTGAACTGACTTGAAGTTGCTGATAAAGGTGGTTGGAATAGCTGGTTCGTCTGTAGTAATGTCGGCTGAGGCTGGAAAGTGTTTCCTCCAAAGACAAACTGCCCGGGTTTGAAGGTGCTCTCGGGGTTGAACTTGAACTCCGGCGCCTTGACATTGAGCTTCGAGATGGAAGGCTTGCTGCCATGGCTCATTCGGCGAGCGCCGGACTGACTGGTGACTGAGGCGGAGTCATTCCAAGGGTTGCTCGCAGTAGAGAATGCACGTTGATGCGTGTTCTCCTGAAGAACGGTGGCCAAATCAAAGTCTTGCACGGGGGTCCCGAGGTTGCTGGGATTGGTGATAATCTCATAGGATTCCTCTGCTTTCTGCGAGCTAGAATCGGCGGGCGCCTTGAATCGACCAAAACCAGCATTGCCGTCTCCAGGAGTCCCAGAGTCTTCGTGACGCATGAAGAAGCTGTGCGAGAGGGAATGCCCTCTGCTATGCGGTCGTGGATGGTGGAGGACGGGATCGGGTCCGGCATTGCTGATGACTTGCTCAGGGAGAGCAAACTGAACAGATTGCTGACGGCCATGGACCGAGGGGAAGACATCTGAGTCTGGAAGATGGATACCCTGGTCAACCCTATTGTCTTGGTTGTGGGGATTATAGTCCTCGTGCTCGAGCTCATTTCGGAGCTGCTCCTCGAGGTGGTACTCGGCATCATCAATCTCCTTCTGGAGGTCATCCGGGTTCTCCTTGAGAGGCTCGGGAGTCTTGGATGGACTCTTGCTCAAACCATCCTCATCTACCTCGCGGAGTTCTTGAAGCGTAGGGGTCGCCCTAGCAGGGAAGAGCGGCAACTGCTGATGAGGCAAGAGAGGGTACTGCAAAGACTGGTGCCTTTGGTGAGTGTTGAAGGCTGGGCTACCAACAGACTGGAAGGGCGAGGAAGGAGAGATCAATCCATTAAGGCTCAGAGCAGGAGACTCGCCGCGGTTCACAGCTTGCATCAGAAGAGCCTGCTGGGCCCAGTTTTGCGGCGATGGCTGAGGTGGGATCTGGAAGGGCGAGGACGTCGCAGGAATTGAGATCGATTGGCGAGGATTATACTTTCCAGGGGGTATTGCGAAGGAGACCGGTGAGACAGTGGAGGGAATGCCGGGGCTTGTAACCGCTGATCCTCGCCCTCCAGGTACGAAGGGTGCCGGGAACGGGTAGTGGTTACTCGAAGCGGAAGATGGCGGGATTGGGGGCGAAAACGGCTGCCCAGGAAGCTGGCTCGACGGGTTTCGGCTCGTCATCGTTGTCACTGGTGATACAGACGGGAGAGGAGGCGGTGGCTCCTCATCATGACTCGATACGCCCAGGGCACGCAGCTTCGCCTCGTTAAGCTCATCGACATAATTTTTCCAGGCTATCATAATGTTAGCTAAACCAGAAATTTTGGTACACTTGTTCCTCTTCACCACTTACCATTCAAGTCCGGCAAAGTGACAACAAAATGTCGGTTGCGGTGCTCCCTTTCCATGTCGCGGTGGTCGGGCCAGAAAGCTCGGCTCTGGGAAGCCTCAATATGGCGCGATGCATCCCTGTTTAGGTCAAAGCCACGCACGTTATAGCCCAGCTCTTCCCAATCTCTAAACATGCGCTCGACTTCGCTTTGTGTAAGGGGAGCAGGGGGTCGGTTGGGCTGGCCGCGATGATCATCCAGCGGGAGGAGCACCATAATATTCTTGCCCTTCCATGGGACCTTCTTCTTTGGCCGAGGCTGAGAGGGCTGTTCACCGGACTTTAACCTCAACGGCGTCGATTTTGCAGGAGACTTAGGAGTCCGGGCCTCCTTTGCCTGTGTGGCAGTCGGCCGTGGAGGAGTCGTAGGAACATGGCCATCCTTCGGCACGGGGGCTGGTGCACTTGTTTCGGGCACAGCCACCGGTGCAGTCGTCTGGGCCGCTTCAGTAGTCATTTTCCCTATCGCTCTCGGAGAACCAGTATCGCGCGCGAGAGATTCGGGTGTGAGAGTTTCCACGCTGGATCGGGCGCGTGGATGTTTTCGGGAGACTTGTCGTGGGGGTAATCGGTTCGGGTTAGCTCGAGGCGTCTGCAAATCGTACGGCTCAATCCAGCCACGATTACCGGAAGCGGAACCGCTCAGTGAAGAGGGCTCACTATCTTCAGTGCCGTCACTAAGCCAGGGGCGGCCTTCGGCAGAATCGGCGGCCGTGTGCTGGCGAATCCACTCTTCAGTGAGACCCCTAGTCGGACGCCTGGCACGGTTGGCGAGGACAGCAGCGCTCACAAAAGCGTAGTTGGACTGGTCCGCAAGTTCTCGTGCGAACTCTGGGGGCGGGCGTAGGAACGGCGTATGAAGCTCAAGTTGATGAATGGGCGAGTCTTCCGATGCTTCTTCGCTGCTGAGGCTTTCCTCTCGGAGATGCTCTCGATGCGTCTGTGGATAGGGGGATCCCCAACTAGCTGTGATGTATTGATGTTCGTCGTCCGAATCAAGTAGAGGTGGGGTCCTGAGTAGTTCTAACGCCCTGCTCGGAAGGGTCGGGGCGGGTAGAGAGTGTAGGATGGGAGAGTCTTCCAAGGAACAATCCGCTGTCGAGGTCGTCGAGAGGGCAGGGGACTGAGGCTGCTCTGGAGATTGAGCTCGGGATGCCTCGGAGTTTCCGTCCCCTGGAGGACGGGACGGCGACGACTGTTGAGGCGACGTCTTCACGAGAACCTGCGCTTGGAGAGGCGAGAAGGTTAGACAAGGGTGGTCTGCCTTGCCCTGCCAGCAAGGACGCCGAATACTGGTGGTTGGGCTTTATCCCCTTCGCCTCAACAAAGAAGGAGCGACTCACCACAACGAGATCAGCGCAGACGAAGGTTGAGTCGCCTGCAGCTGAGTCTCTTCCACTCGCGTCTGAAAAACCTTGACCTTCCACCACGCAAGAAATAAATTATTTTTGCATCCAGCAGCAGCAAAAAACCATTCGAATGCGTGAGTTCGTCGCGGGTGGTGGAAGGAGAAAGGAGGGTGGTGAGCGGGTTGGGCGCGACGCGTTTTCCGGCAAAGAGGAAAATTAGCAGTGGTGTTTCCCCAACACTGGCTGCCGGGAAAGGTCACGGATTAAGTGGTAGCGAAAAAAAATTATAAGGAACGTCAGATAATCATTAAAAAGAAAATCGAAAGAGTGACCTATAAACGAGGACACGGCAGGAAAACAGACGAAGCCGGATACATGGGGAGAGCCTGCGGTTGGCTGCCTTGGGAAGAGGCTGTTGTCGTCGAGGAAGAGAAAAATAGATTCTCAAGATTCTTCACTCAAGGTCGACGTCGGGCAGCATTGGGAAAGGGGGTTGACGGTTGACGCGAAGGCTGGGAACACGACAAAGAGGAAAAGCCAGAAGAAATTGGATCAATGGGGTTCACGAGCAATCAAAAAATGGCCACTCAGGGCTGTCACGGCAAGCTTGGTTCACTCCTTCCCTCTGGCCAGGTTAGCAGGGGGGCCAAGGTCACTTCACTGTTTCACACACTGTATTGACCAGCGGAAATTGACGAGTCGGGTACATGGAGTTCCTCGTATAGGAAGTACCCCGAACATCTCGGCGTCGTAGGCCAAGAGTCTGTTCTTTGCCGGCACTCCTGGCAGATCACAGAGAAATGGATGATGGATGGTCAAGAAGGAGCAAGGGCCCTCATGCTAAATGGGTCGCAGCAATTTGCCCCTGATGGAGGAATGCTAGCCAATACATGTGTAGAGGTCACTTTGATAAAGGAACCACAGCAGAGATCTGTGTATCCTATGTATCCTCTTAACTAATGAGATCTGCGCTGGTCCTCGGTCATCTTGGCGGGAAGAAAAACTCCTTCGGTCATACCCCAGTCGATGTCTTTCCTGTATACGCTATACACTATTCATTGGACTCATTTCCTCAGTTGTGAAAGAGAGCAATCTACGAAGTACATGGGAGAGAAGTACCTCCCCTACAGTGCAATATAATAAGTGACACTGATGGAGAACAGAGAGTTGGTCGAGAAATTGGTTGTACTTACTACACCGCCGTAGGCCGCAGGACAAGTCAAGGTATTAGAGAAGGAAGTTGGGAGGTCAATTGCGAAGAAAGACCTCCCAGCATGAGAAGGACATTAATATTCTCCGCTAAGTATCGTCAACCTCTACTTTCTACTTCGCAGGAGATTCGAGATTCCCAGGACATGCTGAAGGGACAGCAAGATGGTCAAAAATCCTCACATGGAAAATAGCCTCATTCTCCAAGCTGCCAGAGTCCTAGGCTGCCAGAGTGTTCTTTCCACTCCGCTCCACTCCTAATTAATATTATTCTGTATTAGCCCCGAAGGAGTCTCCCAAACCCCGGTCCATTCTCCATATGGGGAATGTTCCTGCTTATCACGTACCAATACAATTCTCCTCAAGGTATTGGTGTTCCTGCCTCCGAAGTAATAGTGTACTTCGTACATGCTGGACCAAACAGGCTAGTCTAAGTCGTGGTCTGGATTCCAGACTCTGGCGGAAAGTCTTGAGGATTTTCAATGGCTTCCTGTGATGGTGGCCGAGAGAGAGACAGATCCACGAGCACGATGTACTTCGTAAAGAGTGTGAGGGATTGAGCGCCTAGTCTAGGTGACTTCGAAAAACCCTCGTTTTCCAAGACACGTGGAAGCGTGGATACGTGGAAGGTTGACCGCCAAAGCCCCAATTGACTTTTTATCGGGCCATCCCGAGCCATTGAATTTTCGCCCCGTTCCCTGTTCCTTGGGATTGACCTCATCAAATCCAATCAATGCGATGGACCCAAGCCCTGGCGTAGCGCAAAGTCAGGGGCCCCCAAGAACAGAACACTCGCGTCCTCATGTCGAGTCCGCAAGATCATGCTTCCCGGGCAGGGTTGGTCACTTACATCTGCTCTGACTGCCCAAAATCCAATAGATCCAAGCAATTATTGATCAAGCCGACAAGGTTTTCGATTTGATACGGGAAAAAGAAAAGAAAAAAAAGGCTTGCTTGGACTACTCTGCCATACAAATCAATTATATCGCGCCTCTGTCCTAAAAGGTATCCGCAATTCAAAGACATATCAAGTAGGAATCAACTTTAACGCCATCCCGGTGCCAAGGAACCAGCCTACCCCTTCTCCCATCTCCCATTGAGTTTTGATCGATAACATCATTAAGAATCCCACGTGGGCGGGCCATTCTGTGTATAAATCCGGCCACGTTCCCGTTTCCCTTCATTGTTCCCATCCGCCCATCGCCAACCTCTTTATACTATATCACAGATGAAATCGAACTGCGCATTCGAGCTGACGAGGGCTGGCTCCCCAAAGGTTGTCTTCGACGCGGAGCTTATCGACGCCTTGCATTGTTCTGTGTAATATCGTCGTCCATGTTAGCATTGATGAATTGGTTCCCACTCGCCCCGCCAGATTTCCGCCTAGAAAACCCACCGTTCTGCTTATCGCAGTCGCTGACTTCGAATGTCCCCGTGGGGCTATTTGCAATCTCGGCACAGTTGTTCTTCTGGTTGTCGCATGCCCGGTCCGCCGCTGTCCTGAAGTCGGGCTGTACCCTCATCATGTTAGCGAATTTCATCATTTATCAACGGGAATGAGCCCCATTGAACTTACGAAAGTGTCACCGTCGACAGCAAATGGCCTGTCCGGGTCTCCGGAATTCGTAATCTAAATCGCGCCACGTATTGATCAGTTTCCAAGCGCTTCACCCCTTCTAGCTGATGCAGAGATGTCGCTTCGTGGTATTTTGCTAGATAGATAATCATACCGCGGATGCTCGTACACCTCCCAATGTGCCAGAGAAGGCTTGGAGGTTCTGTGTCGCCTGTCTTGGGTGGAGCGCCATCTTCCATCCGGCATTGAGCTCCGCTGTGAGATCTATCGCCGTCGCGCTAGCCAGCAGCACTGTCATGGCAGCGAGGATGTTCAATCGATACATCAACATATTTGTGAGGGTTCCTGGCGCTTTGAATCTTCTTGGAGGATTCGTAATTAGATGCGAGGAATTGCTCAAAAGCGGAGTCTATCTTTGAAGGAAGGCGGGATCTGTCGAGAGGGATCACGGAAGAACCACAAGAACGCAAGCGCGAGATAGATTAAGAGAAGAATTCGGCAAACTCTTAATCATAGAATACCCCCGCCTCCAAGGCAGATTTACACTACATTACAGAAGAGCATTGCCCGTACTCAATCCGGGGATGAAACAGTGATCGCCGACAGAGGCCTTGTAAATGTCACAGCCGAAACGACGCTGAGACACCACGTTGACCCTCGACAACCTGGGATGATGTTTGGGTCACGTGATGGACATATTCCCCTTGAACCCCGAATGTGGGACGATGCGAGGATAATGGCTAAAATAAGACGCGAAATTCGATAGAAGGGAACCAATCTGGAGAGTGTAGCAGGCGGTGATATTAATTAAAATATGCTCTAGGTGTACATACATACAAGATGGCGCCAACCGAGATTAGACTCTCCTTGGGAAATCGCCAGCCCAGAAGGGCCCTTCCGTCGAAGAGACCATTTCAAGAATTTGCCTTGGACGCAAGATGTGAAGGATTAAATCCGTAAGGGAAACGGAGACATGAACAGAGGCCTTTACGTTCTCCAGAAAATCAAAACAATCGAGAGCAAAACAAACAAAACTTGTGTGTGGCTGGATCCATTTCAAACGCGATGTGGTGATGTCTTCTGCAAGGTTGAAAAAAAGACAAAAGAAAACTAAAAGCAGCCGTATAACTCCGAAAAAAAATCCTTTCATCGATGAAGGAATGAATTTCTCCCAAGAACGAGTAAATGGAATGAATGGCCAGTGAAGAGTCGAGTGGCAGCTGCTTCGGGTATCGACGGCTGACAATGGAAAGAGTAAGAACAGAACGGGAAATCGTGAACACACTCTATCACAAAGTGTCATTGAAACGTAATAAACAGGGCCCCGACTTAAAAGTTCGACGAGGCGTTAACTTGCGTCGGCGCGTGGTACGTCTCAAGGGTCGATTGGAATGGATTTCGGGCATGTCCCATAGTGCCGCCGGGAGAGCTTCCATCATCAACCTTATCGCCGTAGCTCATGAGGTTGTCGTGTTCCTCAGCCTGCTTCTTGCGTCCCCAGATCCTCCAAGCCACAAAACCAAGGGCGCCGAGAACAATAGCACCGCCAACTCCGACGACGACGCCGATAACAATATTCTTCGTCTCCTTGGTCATTCCAGAGGTGCCGCCAGAGCTACCCTGAGAGAGTCCAGGCGTCTTCGTGACGGTTCCAGAGGACGTGATCGCCGTGGGCTGACCATCGGAATTGGTAGTGGTAATGACGTGGATGAAAGTCTCCGTAGTGGGCTGCTGTGTCGGCTCGGGACTGTCTGTAGGCTTGCCCTTGGACTCTTCCGACGTAGTACTCTTGCTCGTCGGTGGTGGCTGAGACGAGGTCGGCTCGGTTTTGGGGGGAGGAGTAGAAGAAGTAGTTGGGTCCTTGTTATCATCATCATTCGGAGGGGTGGTCGGGGTGGGCGTGCGAGAAGTCGGGGGGGTCGTAGTCGGGTCATCGTTCGCAGTAACGCCCGTCTCTTGCCTCTTCACGATCGCACCATCAGGAATAGGGCCATTCTGGACGATGCTGGCCTGAGCGACCGTGGTGGCAGAAAGAGCCACGACCAGTAGTTGGAATATTCTGTTGTAGTACATTGTGGTAATCACCAACACTGAAAGAAAGTTTCGCCTGTTCAATCCAGGAACCACCAGGAGTGGTTAGCGTCGCAATAGCGCGAAATACTGGAAGTGAAGATGGCTCGATGAAAGATGTTCGTCGATCAACGGTTTTAGAAGCTCGGAAAAAAGAAAGTTGGGCTTTTGGATACGGCTCTTGGTGCGTGGAGATCCCGGGCGAGGATTCGTGTCAGACGGGATTGGTGAGCCGCCGAATAAATTTTCTTTTGTGATCAATAAAGGTGAGATGTACGATCGATCAATTGTACAACAATCGAAACCAGGAAAGAGCGCGTGACTAAAGAAAGGGAGAGGTAGTCAAGGAGCGAGTTCGTCGGGTAGGCGGAAAAGATTGACTCGATGTTGATAAAAGAATCAACAATGTTTGTAGAAGTCTGGAATGAAGAATATTAGAACGAATGATGAGGCGTTGGAAATGAAATGGAAGAAAAGGGAGACGAAGAGACGGAGAGAGACGGACGGGGCGACGAAAAAGCAGCGTCGGGAGTTTTAATTTGGGAGTGGCTCAATTTCCATGGAAATTTGGCGAAGCAGTGAAGAACCGAACCTGCACGCGCGCCATAACAGTCAGAGCAAGTGCAGCGCAGCACTAAGGGCCTAAGGCGGATCAAATGTCACTCATAGTGTCTAATAGTGCACATCATTACGAAGTACAAAGTAACCAGGGCGTGGAGTCAGCAATCGGCCCTGTACTTCATAGTGTACAAGCAGTTGAGTGGGTGTTCACTTCTCCCCAACGAATGCGCAAAAGTCGGTCCACACGGCCCACACCACTGAACCACACATCAATTGATCCTGGCACCAAATCCGTGTCTGGGCCCTTGTCTCTGCAAGACCGTTTTCCCAATACGTCCTTCTTATTGGTTGATGTCACCTCAACTTGTTCGTCATCCAAAATAGTCAGACCCGTTGATTGGTGTGTGTTCCCCTTCAAGTCCAAGTGACCGTTTGTTGCTCCCGAAAGCTCCGCAAAGCCGTTATGTGAACAAAGTCCTACTTCATCCTAGAAAGAGGTACCTTCAGAGTCCAGACGGGCGAGGGATTAATTGATGTCTGTCCAGTGCACATCCCAAAGTGAACCAGGATGCACACATCACCCAAGCCCTAGAGTTCCTAAAACAAGGGGAGTACAGGCTTATGCAGCATGGCAGCATGGCAGCACTTGACAGGAGGATCGGGCAGAAAAGGGCGTTGGTTTCTTGCCAGAAGCAAATCATTCAGACCTCTTCCCATCATCGGCTGTGGTCTGGGAGGTAGTATTGATGGACGAGACAGGAGGCTCCGCCACAACGCATTGTAATCCACTATATTTCGGACTTGGCTCTGTCGTGGAGCACGATGGAGGGCCTGACCATATTCTGCGATGAGACCCAGGATACAGGCTCCCTCCTGGAATCCGAAGCTGCGAGGCACGAAGTATAGATGACGACAGGAAGTTCTTATGGGTTCTATGGAGAAGGGCACCATAAGACATTGATCCATTCCCCAGTGAAAGCGAAGTACTGCGGGTGACAGGACCCATCGTCCATGACGATAATGTCGCCAAAATCTACCACGTACTCATGCAACTCATCCCGCTCGTTCCTCTCCCGCGGCAGGTACAGGAGCCATCTAACGATGCGATGTTGTTTCTTGACCACGTCGTCCCATTTTTGGGCGAGAAATGTGCGCCTGTGTCTTGTTTCAGTCACCTTTGTGAACAACTGTTTCAAAGAACTGCCAACGCAGCAGCGTGCTCACCAGCTTCCTTCGTAGCGACCTCACACTTCATCCAGAATTAAATGCAACACTGAAGTATAATTGGTACTGATGGAGCATCTCTGCGGAGCCTTTTCAGGGGTTGATGATAAGGCCGACCGCACTGGCTTGATTCCCGCGCTGAAGATCGTGTCTTCCGACCCAATCCCCCTCGCAGATCAGAGGAGGCGCTGTCTTCTCGATTTCACCGAACTTGACTTACTGCTAGCTATTACCCTTGCAGTATCACCCTCTCCCTCAGTGGACTGGACCTACTTCGTACTAAAGCACGTTGATACTGCCGAGTTCTCACAGAATCCGAGGTGTCGCAAAGCCGCAAGCGTTCTTCGGAGCCCTGGAGACGGAAGGCATCGGCGTCAAGTCTCATAGGATGCCAGTTCTGCGTTGAAGCATTGAGGAATGAAGGAATGGAGAATGTAAGACCCCCGTGAAGAAAAAGAAACAGGAGAGAGAAAAAGAATAAAAATAACACAATAAAAAGTAAAAAGTAAAAAAAAAAAAAAAAAAAAAAAACAAAAAAGAAAAGGATAAAAAAAAGATAGAGAAGACTAGGAAGGGAAAACAAACAAACAACGTCCAACACCGAAGATTCGCTGGTCGTCACTAACCAATCATTAATCTGGCGATCCATTGTCGCGGTTTATGTACCACGTACAGGGGAGTGGACGAGACCCCCAGTTCTAACTTGTCTGCCTGTCCGTCTGCCTGTTCCCCAACATCACCCCGCAACCAAAACATCACCGGCATCCGTACCTCCTCACCCAGAATCAGCGCCGCCCACCAAGCTATGGCTAATAAGAACCAGGCCGACGGCGCCTTCAGCAAAGAAGTTCTCCGTCTCCGGGCCGAGCATGCGCACCGTCGCGATGCGACCAATCTTTATCCTCCTGGTGGTCAACCTCGAACTAGACGTCCAGCGTGGCGACAAGTCTTCCATGACGTACTGGTTCGATGGCAGCACCGAGCTTGGCCAGTGTATACGCATCTTTGACGTTCCCGGCACTCTCTCAGGCGATATCCTACGGCTCCATCGCAACTTACCCCCTTATCAGGTCACTTTGAGATCGATGGCGACGATATACGTCCCCTTAACTCTTGTCCAGAGCATCCCGAGATCCCAGAGGACGACTCTGAGGACGTGAGCGAGCTCGTTTCCAAACTACCTCTCGTTTGTGTCGACCCGGAGAATCACTTTGTCAAGAAGAGCAAGTACCGAAGCGAGATTGAAAATCTCATCAAGTGCCAGGGCGGCTCTGTACCAGGTCGTCCGCTCTCTCCGAACGTTATACATCTTCTCGGCAGGTCTACCAACGGGGAGCTCGTCTTCGAAAAGCTATCATCTTGCTGGCGCATCCTTGGTCGCATCTCCTCCTTGGCTACTTATAAGAGCTGGCTTCTACAACTCATTAACGGCTTAGACAGTCTTCACTCGGTTGGCATTGTCCATCGCGACTTACGTGTCGAGAACCTTGTCTTTTCAGACGATGGGAAGCGCCTAATTATCTGCGATTTTGAAAGCCGCGGGGGGCAGCGGGAGGCACCCGAGGTCGCCTCCCAAGGAGACCCAGAGGACTCGGGGTGGACCCCTAGATCTGACATATATGATATTGGAAACTGTATCAAAGGCATGGTTTACGCGAACGCGCCAATCACACCCTTTATCGAATGGCCCGTTCCGCCTCCGCTCCAGGCTATCGTCGAAGCCTGCATGTGTCCAAGGCCGGAAGAGCGTCCAACTTGCGTACCATGGTGGGGGAGATCCAGACATAACCGAACTGGAGTAGATCGAAGCTTGGAGGTTTAGGTCCAAGAATCTTCATAGGAGAAATTGACACCCTCTGACAGATTCTAGAATTATTTCAATGGCCAGACAGTCACGGTTTCGGTCTGTGTAATTACTCGCATGACGCTTCATAGCACACGGAGTATGTCGGAGCCTGGGCACTACTTGGAATTTCGTAATACGGGATATTATACCCCAGGTAATACCGATCGAGCAGAGGGGGGTTTAAGAGCAGATGCTTGCCAGACAGGAGAGCACACTCTCCCGACCTCTTCGTCCATGGCTCATGGGAGAGCTGAGAGAGAAGACATCTGGCCATCATATTGGTGGGTTCAGTGGGATCGATCGGGAAAAAGATAGGTCTCTACGGGAAAGGCCGGCGAATTTCCCGTCTCTTTTTTTCTTTTTTTCTTCTTCTTTTTTATTCAGGTATCGGTATCCGAAGAACCCGGGCGCTCCATCAAATTTGTTTCCTAAGGAAATTCCCGGACCAGGGTCGAAGGCGGCCCTGGCCCTCATAAAAGAGGTCGGGCAAATGTCCCGACACGAGTTTTCTGCCAACTATGGTCATATGTGCTAGCTTCCTATATTAAAATATCTTACAACTAAAAGGTGAAGAAATTTGTTGGGTGAGTAGAGCTCAGACTCTTGGTTTGGAGAGTGATTTTAGTGATTTGACAGCTCCCTCACATCATCTTTCTTCACAAGAATTACAATAACAACACAAGAAAGTTCCTATGAGTGAGAGAAGAAGAGCGTATATTCCCTTCCAAGAGTTCGGTCCAGTCACCAATCTGGCCAAGGGCCTTAAGCCACAGTTCAGTGTGCTGAGAAAAAAGTAGCTTCGGTCCCAGAGAAACGAAGGTAAGAAGTGTAGAAGTGAAGTCCATCCCCATACCAAATTCCATCCAACCACCAACCACCCAGTCCGCTAAAAGTGACATAAAAAGTAAAATATTAAAATGCATCAAAAAAGCGCGGACTGGGCTCTCCTAATAAAGTTAAGAAACATGTTTCAAAAATATTCAAAAACGAGTGTAGAGAAGGTCCCATGGCGGGAAGAAAGAAACGGCAATATTACAAAAAAGATAGAATGTAAGGCAAAGAAACTGCCTGTCTATCTTTCTCATCCTATGCTTCGTCCGCTTTAGTACTTCTTCAATCCGGAATCCCACTGCTTGCACTGAGAGGTGGCGTAGTACTGAGACCACTGGGTGCAAGTAGGCTCGAGCTGGGCGAGGTCCACGGTCGGGGGGATCTCGGCGACGCTCTCGAGGAACTGGAGGCTGAGACCTTGGCCGGCATGCCAGGCGATGTGGCAGTGGAAGAGCCACGCGCCGGGGTTATCGACGCGGAAGGCAAGTACGAGCCAGCCCCTGGCGGGAAGCAGAGTGGTGTCGCGGCGAGTGGGGTTGCTCCACCTGAGCCTGGAGAGATCCGAGGACGCGCTGAAGTGCGCCATAGGCGCCGTGAAGGGGTTCGTGGGCGGATCAGAGTGGCCGAGGACGTAGAAGTCATGTCCCTGTTCTGTGTTAGGTGACGGGGTCTAGGTGGTAAGTAGACTGGCGGAGATACTCACGTGAAGGTGCATGGGGTGAGGAAGAACGCTGGTATTTTCGATAAGCCAGAAAGCCCACTATGAAAAAAAGAGTCTCATGTTAGCACTTGGCCGATATCGAAGAGACTCCAATGGGATCGAGTTGGTTCTTACGGCGCCGTTATCCTTCTCAACGGTGTAAATGTTGTACCTCTGAGGGAAGTCCAAGTCTCCGTTGGCAACATATTCGAGAGTGGGATTCTCCCAGGTGACATTCATGTCCTGGCCGTGGATGTTCCAGTACACACGGTTAGGAACATCCTCCCAGGGCTTCTGAACCAACTCGACATCGATGGTGTTGTTGTCGCTAACGCCAAAGGAGCCGGATGGGACAGTGCGGGAGATGACGGGAGTAAAGTCGGTGTTGTCCTGGCAGAAAGGGTCGGCGGGGGTCGTACCGGGATTGGTAGGAATCCCCTCGGAAGCATTCTCATACTGGAAAATTGCGGCGGGCTTGGCGATGCGAGAGCTTCCACAGGGGCCGGATGAGAAAGTGACGTTGAACCAGTAGTTGTCAGGGGTTTTGGAGGCATCGATGGTGACGTCAAATCGCTGGCCAGGTGCCATGAAGATAGACTGGGTCGTGTAGGCATTCACGGGCACGAAGTCGGTGGAAATAACAGTCAAGTCGTGGTTTGCGAGGGAGACGCTGTAATGAATGTCGACGGAAGGATTGATCAATCGAAGTCTATGGCGCTTGTTGGGCTTGAGGATGACCCGAGAGTATTTACCACCGCCGTTGGCGTTGACGTGGCTTCCGTTGAAAAGGACATTGTCGGCAGCAGGGGCGGCTCCTGGAGGTGGGATCAACCCGTGGGCGAGTTCCTCGGCGTCGCCGTAGTACCAGTCGCTGATGGGGAAAACACCGAGGTCCTCATCATAAGGAAGAGAAGCAGGTCCGTCAATAATCAAGGTGCCAAGAAGACCGTTGGCATACTGGGAAGAGTAGTGAGAGTGATACCTGAAGCCAGGTTAGTTCGGTGCTTTTTTCTCCCCAGCCAGTTCCAGCTATGGCGTGTTATCGACTTACCATCCAGTTCCATATTGCTCAGCCCGGAATCGATAAGTCTTGGTTTCCCCAGGAGGAAGAGGGCATTCGGTGACACCATTGGCACCATCATTGACGGAGTTTTTCTGCATACGAATGCCGTGCCAGTGGAGAGAAGTTCTGGTCTGCGTTAGGAAATCGGGGTTCCGAATGTAGCTGGCGCCGAGAAACAACTTACCCATCGCAAGTGAGGTTGTTAGTCACGGTGACTTCGATCCAATCACCCCAATCTAAAGTAGGCGTTAATGATTTTGCTTCCTCTTTCACGACAGCGGGAATGGAAAAGAAACCTACCAGCCCTGACGGTGGGACCGGGGAACTGGCCTATGGGAGGGTTAGTTGATCATAGTTCATCTTTCTTGGCGATATCGAAGGTAGGACTCAGGAGGATGCTCTTACCGTTGATCAGCATAGCGACCTTCTTTTCAATCCCATCACCGCCCACCCAATTGTCAAACTGGCTGACGACGAAGTTGTACTAGAGGAACGATTAGTCGCCGAGGCTATGGACATGCAGTAGGACCCAAATTCACTGGGTTGATTTGACTACTTACACGACGGGTGACACCGGTGTTGGGCACGTTAGCCTCGTAGTCGGTGTTGATGTTGAAGCCATCAGACCAGCAAGCCCTGTTGGAAGGGGTGTTGCAGGTGGGAGCACGCTTGACAAGTTCGCGGGGAGTAACAACATCAACGCCGACAGGAGAAGGAGCGGTCTTGCCGAGCCCGAAGAGGAGGCTGGCGGCCTGAAGCAGGAAGAGGTGCCTCATGGTTTGAGGACACAGGCGGGTTCTATCTAAAGAATGAATGAAGAAAGAAGGAAAAGAATGTCTGAAGAGAAGAAAAGAACGAAAGGATGGTGATCGAATCAGACTGGATCGACCTGGATGATGAGTCCAGAACAAGAGGGATGAGGCCGGGGATCATGGAGCTCTTATACCCCAAGAGCGAGGCTATACATCTGCAAGGTACCTGTCGGTGATGCAACTTTTGGGCACTTGCCCTCAAGGATGGACGGGCTTACAGCCTCACTCATGCTCGTGACTGTGGTCATGATGGCCACCGCTGATGAAGCATCAACTCCACCTCCTACCAGTTTTGGACAGCCCCGAGGTGTGCTCGGATGCCTAGGAACGGAGAGCTCAAAAAAGGGAATCGGGATGGTCACAGCAACCTCGATGCGATGGGCTTACACATACCCACGACGAGAAATGGCTCGGGGAAGATGAACGTGGTATGGATGGATGCCAAACATGGGGCGGCGGCGGCAGCTCTCATAAAGGTAGCATCGATAGAGGTCCGTGGAGTCTGGCTGCAGATTTAATGGTTTGTGACCGTGGTATGTATGCCATCTCCGAGTGAAGGTGAGCCCGCTCATCGCGGGTTATGACGTTATGACGCCGAGCGAAAGAGGATGGATACTAATTTTGAGCCTGGGAGGCTTCATTTGCAAGCGGATGCTGTCCGTGCAGTCATTTCAAGGTGTCGGAGCTTGCTTCACCTATGTGACTAAAGAGGGTTCGGGATACAGAGTAGCTAGTGAAAGACGGGGATGGTATGAGTGAGCGATTGAGAGTGGCGGCTATGGTGTCGCCGAGAATGGGTGCAGCCCGACATGGCATGGGTGTAGACGGAGTTGAATGCAGAGATCAAATGTGGAATGTGGATATCTAGATGTACTTGATGTGCCTATGGGTGTAGGGAGAGGATGGGGCATATACGGGGCGTGGGGAGGGAAAAGTACCACTTGACAGCCTCCTACAGTCAGCGTCGCTGTCCGGGTCAAGAGGGATTGATGGATTCGTATGTTCGAAGAACCTTACCGGGTTCTGCAAGAATAAGACCTGGCCTGGCCCTATCGATATGACTCTGAGATTGCTTCCCGCCACACCTCCCCAAGTGCGCCCACGGACTGGTACCGAGAACAGTGGCCATCGGGTGCTAGATATTAAGGGGTAGTTCCTTGACAAGTGGTAGGACGTCGGAGCGACACTGCCTCAGGAAAAGAAGATGATTAGAACAGAGGAGGAGGAACCAGAGCGGTATTAGAGGCTGTGGCTACGAATAAACAAGTTTTCTGGTCGCAAGGATCGGATATGGCCGGTGGTTGCTTTCATTTTGATGGAGGAAACCAGGCAGGAAATGTCATTGACAACGACCAACGAAAATCTGACATGAAGGGTGTACTTCATACATAGCCAGTGAGATAAGAAAAGATACAACAGCATTGAAGCTAGCACAGATGGAGGCTGAGGAAAATGAGTGGCCAATGACGAGGTGGCCGGGCGCACCTCGTACATTGGGCCAGGTCTGGCCATGGTCATCGGAGCTGACTGGCAAACGTCATGAATGAATCCACGATGCGGTTCAACCACCACACAGGCCTCGATGGAACCGTGAACTGCGACTCTACTTCATACAAGAAGATGGCAGACGCGTCCGCAAGATTCCTGACATCAGGGTTGGTGCATGTAGCTAGAGAAAGCAATGAAACTTAGTTCTGGAGGGCGGTCTGTAAAAGCTGTTCTGAAGGCGCGGTAAATACGGGTTTCCTACGGTCTTTCTGTCTAGTGTCTACGTCGGCGGCAAGGCGAAGGCGAGTGGAGACTGGGGAATCAATGATTGATCAATGTGGCTTGCGAGGCATGGCCTTGCGGCGGCTAGGATGGGAAAAGAAAATGAGCGAGCACGCCGGAGGGGGATGACTGGAGCAGCGCTGCTTCAATCAAAGCAGTACACGAAATCCTTTGCATGCAGGAGCGGAGAGGAGTGGCGATTCGCTTATTCTACTTCGTACGGCAAGACAATATGACTGACCGACAATCGGGCTCTTTGCGGAGCTAGTCATTGATCGTTTGGTGAGAGAACAGGGGGATGGGCCCAAGTCAGCTGGTGGTGATGCTAGGGGCCGGGGGATTCTCAGCACGACCAGGGATTCTGGATGAAGAATATTAATCAACCATCATTCATTGGTGTCTGGAAGCCTGTGTGCATCCAGTTATCACAATGAATGAAATACGAAAGGATCTACGAAGTACAAGCATAAGCTTCTACTTTGTAACCGCTAACTTGACGGAAGCCTGAGCAGGAATGGGCTGAGATGGACATGGATCAGATGGAGTTCTGCATCTATCATCAATGAGACCATTCTCCATTCTGTCAATACATCAATACATCAGTAAGCGCATCGACGCCTTCAACGGGGCGGCGGGTAATTACGGAAAGCCAGTCGAAGTCTCATTGATCATACACCAGTTCTATTGATATTTCCCACCGAGGTAACATCCTCTCTTTCCACGACCGAACTTATCGAGATCAAACTGGGCGCGGTCGATTCTTGAGAAGTACAAGCTTGGCTGGTAATAGTGCTCTGGTGTCCATCCATCAACGGTGAGGCTCCTATTTTCTGGTGGATGTGCCTACTAAGAACACCTGAACCCACCATCGGATCCATTGATCAATGGAACGTTAACAGTGGCTTCAGTGGGTTTGTTAGTGCCGGATGTTACCTCCAGACGAGTTCAATGGTCGTAGATGGTGAACACGGACAACGAGCCCAGGTTCAATCTCCTCTTCACGGCTTCTCATCACACCAAAGTCCTTCGTAAAAGTAATTACTTCAAAGTCTAATAATACTCGAGCCCCTGGCTGCTCCTTTGGAGCCGCCCCTTGCAAGGGGGCCAGTACCCGTGCCCTGCCCTACATGATCGAGGCGGCTGGTGGAAGCAGAAAGGGTCTGTGAGTGACTGGATCATCAATTTTGAGGGCGCGATCTCTTCGGTACCTGACGTTACAGCGCATGGTAGCGCTGCCCAGACAAAGTGACGAGAGCCTGCAGTGGTTGGTGTACGAAGTAGGTTGCTCACATTACATTGATCTCTCCAAAGGCAAGCCCGGCACGGCTTTCTCGATTCAGGAACCAGCTTGCCAAGACCTCGTGGTTCTCGAAGCCGAGTGCATCGTACTTCGTCCATCGTCAACTTGTCCGGTCTATTGATCCATTGTCCAGTCCGGTCGACGACGTAATCCATTGAACGTGCGCCAGTGCGACACTGCCAGCCGATACGACTGCAAAACCTCGCCGCACTTCTGATATGAAGTGCCATAGGTTCATTATTATAGGTCTTGCAGATATTGCGAGCCAATCTTGTCTCAACCATGCCGTCTGCTCAATACTTCCCGGTGGAGACGGGAGAGGCACGGAAGAAAGAAATAACTAATGGAATTCATACGAAGTAATGTTGTCTGCGGACAAGCGACACGCCCGGGAAACATTGGAGCCGAATGTCGAATGTCGAATGTCGAGACCCTACTGCGCAACTGCGTAACCATCCCCCCTTACAGACGCATGGCAAAATGGCCTTCGTGACATCTCCAATCGTCGAGTATTTCGTGTTTCGTACTCTTAATGGACAGACACACGCAAGCCACATCTTGTGCCTGGCAACTGAGTAAGCCGCATCCCAGAAAAGGTCTTGAGCGAAGATGAAGTGCATCAATGATGCGACGATGCAACCCCGGGATGAGATATCGGACGACTGACCCGCAAATTCTTTCCCCTTTGTTGCCTGGCTTTCTATTTTTTTTCTACTTCTCGTGAATAAGCTGCAATTTACCTGTCAGACTATTGACGCCTCGCAGTCGGGTTCATGACGACTTTTGCAAACCGGGCTCTGGTCCATTCAGATCATCCAGTCTCTCTCGATTCCCTCCACACCGCCAAGACGGATATCCCCCAGCAAGCCGAACGCGGTTCCAGAGGTAAATTACACGTGCCTTCCTGCCCCAAAGAATGCTTTCTCATGATCCCCGCCTGGCAAGGGATCCATCGCTGGTCCAATTCCAGGATCGTACAGGTGGCTAGCCTAGGGCCATGCATTAATACCAGGATCAGCTCTGCATGAGTGAATGAATCGAGTGGTGATAGACGCTCTCCCTCGCTAATACGAAAGCCAAGTTTCATTTTTAGAAACTCGCAAGCGCGGTTCACACCCTCCCCCTCCTCAGAACATTCCCATTCATCTCCATGATTCGATTCAGATGGGAAATCAAAGCACCATTGCTTAATCGATCCTCCATGACATTTGCGGCGGCCGCCCGCTGTCATGTTGGCTCCCGTAGAGCTCCCGTAGAGCTCCCGTAGACTTTACTACGCATTACTCTTCGTCAATAGGTTGATGAAGACATCGGAATCGCGAATCATAGAGTCACACGCAGCTCATACATCCCGTCTGCTTACGCCCTGCCCATAATGTCAATCTGGGCGAAGTACTTGTCCCCGCCACGGTTTCTCGACTTCGCCGACTTGCATCGCAGCTCCATATCTCCCCCGAAGACGGCCGAGTCTCCCACCCACTGAGCTCGTCGAGAATTCCGCTTACAACCCTACCCAAGATCGGCGAAAACCCGGTACGAGGTTTGGACTCATCGAATCAACCCTCAGAGCCTCAATTTGCACACAGGTCCTCCACCAATCCTGCCTCAATTGTGCGCGTGTCTGCGCATTTCCCGGGTTCGCCGCTTGCTGACGCCGTGCCCTTTGCCCTCCCCGGCCTAACATGCCCAGAAGAGTAAAAAATCATGTCAACCATCACCGCCAGTAATCATTTGATCTCATCAGTCTGCACCTCGATCCATGGATGCCTTCCCCCCACAAAGATTGTGGCAAAGGAACTTCTGGAACACTAATCAGAGCCCTTCTCCCAGTCTCTTGATATCGAGCGTCGAACCATATTCGTATTCCTCCTGCATCCCTTGGCCCTTTCCCCGCTCGGTCTATCTTACGCTCCTTCTTGGGCAAGGCGCAGTCTGTCATGTTCCCAGCCCTACGGAGGATGCTCCGGATCTAGAACCAACCATCCCAACCAAGGACCCCCTCCGACGGAGCCGATCCAAGCCCCTGGGCTCCGGACCTCGGGTGAGTCAGAATTGACGCCGAAAATTGCCCGCCTAAGAAACTAAGAAACTTGCAGTCCTGTGCTCAAAAAAATGAAATGAATGCCCGATGCGGGGGGGGATTCGGGCTCCTAAGGTGAAGGTAAAGTGATGGAAACATGCAGAATAGTGACTGAATGGGCCTGTCGGAAGGCAAACTCGTCGCGTGCTCCCGACTTTGGACTGCAGATGCCGATCATGGGCATGCTATGGGAGTGCTAGGGGCAGCTTGACCGAATCGTAGTTCATCATCGGTCCCGGAGTGAGGGTGTTGATTTCTCAGAAGATGAATAAACCTGGTTGCAGACTCCCTCTGCTCAACTTTCGGCTATTCTCCACGGCTTCCCGCACCTCCTTTTCTTATCGAATTACCCGCATTTTACAAAGTGATGAAGCCTTAGGACAGATATAAGTTAATTTAGAAGTATCCTTGAAAGTGCGGGGGCCGTAGAATGGATGCTGAAGACTGTGGTTCAAATGGTACACACACCTCCATCATATGGACAAGGAATTCCTTCAGTGTTCATGACTCCCTGATTTGAGATCAGTAAACAGCCCGCCCCTAGACACATCATCAAGACGTTCCGGCGACCAGCGTAAGACCAAAAAATGAGAATGAGAACTGTCCTCCCCCTATTCTCTCTCTTAGCGGCGCCTCTCGCTCTCGCCCAGTCCGGTACCACCCTAATTCCTCTCACGAGCTTTGACTCCCAAGAAGAGTTCGAAAAGTACTGGGACTATCTCTACCCATGGGGCAGCGACCACAACGGCTCAGCTCGTATGCGCGAGTCCCAAGTCCGCATGGAGAACGGGACGATCACCTTGACGGCCAAGAGGGTGAACGGAGAGCCCCAAGCCACTCACGGAGGTAGGAAACTTGATATCCGCTATCTCAGCGGAGCGATCCATGCTCGCCAGCATTTCACCGTCGCGGCCGGGGGCGGCATCGACTACTACGCCGAGCTTAAGGTGAAGACCTACAGAGGATCTTGGCCTGCTTATTGGGCCACCTATACCGAGGGCTGGCCACCCGAGATTGATATCGCCGAGTGGTACGTCCAGAGTTCTCATCGCTAGATCATTATATGATATAAACAGTTGTTGATAGATTCTCGGCGCTTCAAAATAGGAAAGGGTCTGGAAAAATCAGTTTTAATACCTTCAACACGAGTTCAGAGGTCGCGGCCTTGGATGTCGCATATCCCAACCCGGATGAGTTCCACAACTTTCGCTGTGAGACGAGAGCAGCAGCCAACGGGCGAGATGTATCAGTGAAGTTCTATATGGATGACAAGTTCGTCGCTGAGCAGGTCGGGAGGAATTATGTTGGGAAATCAATGTATCTGTATGTCTCATTCCCGCCCTCACAATGCAAATGCATGCTCAGATTGGATACCCAACAGGATAATCAACCTACAAATGGAAGGTAGTTCAGGTAGTCCGGGGCCAGAACAAGGTGAGCCACCAGTCCTAGGGAACTGTGTTTATGTCCAGCCTGACTAACATTGCGACAGACACAGAATATTCAGCCAGGAACGTCCAAGTGATTAGCTATAATCCTTGAGTGTAACGATTTGGTGGTTGTACGGAAAGAGAAGAGTGATGGGTTTCTGACTGGCGTCTACGTGGTTACGGGGAATTAGTTCCATGGCTGATAAAAGTTGGTGAAACAGCTATAGAATTTGCGCTATGAGAAAAAGAACTTCCATGGAAGAGTTGAAACTAAATTTCTAGTATCGTAGCTTGTGAGTGATAAGTTAACCTTCTTCAGACAACCAAGTGGTTATATCGGAAGCAAGTCAAACTCCACGCCTCCGTGCCACTGATTTGCAATTTCAACCCCTCCAAGTATTCAACAATCGTCAATGGAAGATCATCTGCACCCCGTCTCTCGCCGACGAGCCGCTCGTGATTCCGCTCCCACTCGCGGCACATAGCCCAGAGCACCTGTTTCGCCATCTCGGGCAGCAAGCCGGTCTCGTCAGCCAGGACTTGGACGGAAGAGCAGATTGCGGCACCTTCCGCCTCTTCGGTCTGCGCTGTCCGTGCCTCCTTGTCATAGCTGCAGATATCGTTGACAACCGTGATATAGTCACTGTAGTTCTTCTCGATTGCGGATAGATGAGTGAGCTCATCGGTCGGGATGTGATGCTCCATGGAAAAGCGCTGAATACCGCATAGCAGCCTGCGAAGGAACCCGTGTTAGTTCGGTGGTATAATTGGCGATAGGCCACGAAAGGGAACATACGCAGATGCGATATCAGCCTCCCGGTAGTGAAGGTATGACTTGAGCGTCTTAGGCTTCAGCCGCTCAGCGGCAACCTGAGAGCGCCAAAACAGATATGCCGGCTCTTTCATCTCATCCGTGAGCTTGGCGTCAATGGAGCTTAGATTATCCCAAACTTCACGCATCATCCACTCAGCTGGGACGGCAGGATCTGGCTCGATCTCGCCTTTCACTATGGAGATGATTCTCTCCACTAGTCTCGATCCCGCCTCGAGTGACATGTGCTCGAGGTCATCTATATCAGGGAGACACAGAGATATTAGCACATAAAATAGAACAATACTTTGGCTTCGTGAGTTGGGATGTCTTCGCCGGGTTTATTCCGCAGAAGTTACATACCGTCAACGAGGAAAAGAATGACAGAAAGCCTAGCGCTAGCTTCGATGCGGTCATCCTTTGCCTTAGGAAAGGCATAACAGTGCCAAGTAGCTAGCCCCTGAAGCGGAAACATCAAGCGGGCTTTCTCGCTGCGAAATTTCCATCCGTTGAGGAAATAGGAGTGGACGCTCCTCGAGACTTCTGGCTCTAGGGGGTGGCATCTTGCCTCCCATTGAGACGGAGGAGGGGATCGATTGCCGCAAGAACCGTTAAGTTGGATCATCTTGATGGGTGATATATAGAGTTGAGAAAACTGATGAAGAGTGACGGATTGATTGTTGATTAGGGACGGAAACTTAGAGACGTGTGATGCTTCTCTTAACACACTGCGGATACTTCTCGAGTCTGTGTCAGTGGCAAAAGAAACATCAGGATTCTATTGAGCAGAGGGGCCCTTTTATAGATATCTTCAAGACACCCCCGCACGAGAGTGCCACGTCGAAACCCGCGGAACGAATTTGCTTCTAGTCAGGCTCCCTTGTTTGGTCTGGGCCCTGCCAGGATCCGTGCCCAGGATTGGTGTGCTGGAAATGCAGTTGGCTGCGATGTGCATGGAGTTCCGGAGATACGTAAAGGGAATTCATCCCAAATCGGCCTTATATTGCTTGAACTCGGACATGTTTATTCTCAGATGCCGGGGCTAGTGTTCAGATGGCGATGGTATCTTGGATAGATGGTTTATCACAGCTGCGAATAACCTAGCCCTAAAGCTCCACTGAAACCTAGAGACTAGGATATTCTCTACGGGAGACGGCGGCAGATCCGGTGCGAGCTGGACTTGCTTCTTAGCCTGCATCTTGTCCTCTTCGGTCGAGGTGACTGGGGGAGACGGCGATGCGATACACCTGAGGACGCCATCGATTTCCTTACAGCTAGGCTGAATTCTTAAATGATGAGATTTTCATCTTTACAGCCGTATATTGCGGAGACATAATTGCTATTGACGACAGAAGCTGCGATATACAAGTTGATATGCGTTTTCGTAGACCTCTTGGCTCTCGTGCCACCGGGAAGCAAGGAAGACCAACCTCGACCACTTCGAGCCATTATAGATCTACATGGGTTCTCCTCAGCTCGCCATGATTGGTTAAAGCCCATCACTTCCAGTCTCCCTCGCTCGCCGGACAGTCACCGAAAGTGACAGGTAACAAATGCCAAGTAAAACATGCCTAGTCTTAGTCCCGATCCTAGAATTTCATGGGGCTCGCTAGAGAAGAGCTCGATCTGGGACTGCGGGACAAATTTCACCACAGAGCTGGGCTTGATATGTCGTCGAATGCAGGCTTAGGTGGGATAGGCTCGCCAAGATTTCCGGACCGGGATATGTGGTGCACTGTCTAAGCTCGACAGGGGGTGCAATATAGGACCCTCATCTCATGGCTGGGTTTACGTTGTTTATGGAGTTTAGTTTACTTACGTCCACCGGCAGATCGCATGGCGTTACCAGGTTCCGGGTTCCGATCGAGCTGCCGATCTCGTTAGTTTTGCATTCTAAGATGGTGCCTAGCATGCTGGTCGAGCTGAATCCCAGCAAGTCGAGGATATATCCCCAATGCGGCGTAGCATCCTGTCCGATCCGATCTAAATATCCCGGAGCGGCAAATACGCGAAACTAGGGGGGCTCGGCTTTACACCCTCCAGCTGAATTAGGTTAGTTACCGTAAATATCGACTCGTTGAGAGATGGTTTCATCCCAGAGGCGGAGAATATCTTGAAGAAACCATAATATCATCCCGAAAAATGTTAGTGCCAGGCTTGACTGCGCCGTAATGGAAGGTCAAGTGATTCCAATTCGTCGAGAAAAAGCAAGATCGGGGCGTAGTAAACGCATCGCGGTGCAGTCACATGGGTTCCGTTCTCCAACGCTGAACTAGTACGTTTGGGGAGCCCCTCTGTTCGATCTTGGATCAAACATACGGCACGCGGTGGAACCGAGGAAGAGAACGCAACCGGTAAGAATAAAAGTCCTTCATCGGGAGCAATACAACGTCATATCAATCTCTCGGAATCTGGCAATGCGGAAAAGTAACAGGGATATAGCAGGAGGATGGAGCAGGGCAGGGGGGCCACCAATCACCAACCTCATCGAATATCTGACTGGACAGGGCCTGAATCCTGACACCAGATTTAAGCATCAGCGCTGTATAACAGGCTGACTCCTTATGGAAGAGTTGTACCTATTTTGGTGATGGGGATTCTGCCGTTATGTGTAGGCCTATGGAAGACTATCAACACTCATGTGCTTCACGGGACTTTAAGATTAATAGCTTTCAATGTATACCCTACGGCGTGCTATAAGAGAATGTTTGCAAAAGTGTGTTGCTCATGGCACCCAGTGACATATGACAATAAACGAAAGAAGAAGGAAAAGGAGTAAAAAGCCCAAGCATGCTCCAAACGCCGTTTATACCCATCTGTGAGCCCGCTAGTAACATGCAGCCAAAACGAAGACAAAATAGAGTGGCTAAAATGCACTTACAAGAATTATATACAGTCATAGAAGGGGACAAGAAGAGTTGCTTTCGTCCGCTTCCTTAAGCCAACAGCATCAAGCGAGGCATGAAAGCAAGACGAAAGATACCCAAAGAATGACTCGCTTCCCCGTAATAAGACTCGCCGCTGAGGTTTCGGGTTCCAGAGAATCTTCATCTTCTTTGATCCCTGAAGGAGTCGCTACTCTGTTGAGACTGAGACCTCCCGCTTTCTCCCCAACCGCCACGCCGGAAGGGGTAGAGGAAGGACGAGTATAGCTTGCGATAGAATTACCGATGACCGATTCGCTGACGGGGTTTCCGGTCTTGGCGTCTCGATACCAATTGGACTTTGGGTCACCGAGACAATCACCAACCGTCACGAGCTTATAGCCTTCTTGTCGTGCCTTATCAATCATGAACTGAGTAAGACCGCGAACGGTGTCGGAGTGGATGTCATG
>JUDQ01000027.1:49559-79731 GCA_000812075.1 Scedosporium aurantiacum
GGTGGCCATCAGCCAGCATCCGTCGGAGCATGGCAGGATTCTCCGTTGAGCGGTTGTTAATGGCACCTTTGGCCCCGTTCACTCCAGTGACATAGAAAGTGGCCACAACATCATTCTGTTTGAGGAGGTCGAGGAGCTCGTTGGTGTAATGGTACGGTCCATCATCGAAAGTGAGGGCCATTGTGCCTGGAGTAGTACAACTGGTGATGTCGACGCCGTATGGGACCTTGCCAAACTTGGGCCGCAACACGTTGGAGGTATCACGTCCGCGAGGCCATATATTCCCATGGCAGGCTGGGCCGTAGGCGAGCTGGCAGCCAGGCGAGGTGCAGTACTGGCCGCCGATTCCGCAAACACCCTGTTTAATCCGAGCGTCAGCAGGAGACGATTGAAAGCCAACAAGCCAAGCTCGGGGTCTGGCATCTAACCTGAATCGAGCAGCAAAGGCCTTCTTCGCATGATCCTACCCAAGGACCACAGGAGCCTCCAGCAGAAACCCTCTTTGCAAGTCGAGGGTGCCCGTCAGACACGCCCGAGGCCTGGGAACGCGCATCTCCACCAGCAACCAAGCCAGCCAGGGCCAGGGAACCAGTGACAATGCTGATGAAGAGCATGTTGTTAATTCTAATGCCCTTATTGATCTGAAGATAATGCGTAATAGCGAAGACTTTGCCTGGTTGTTGAGAAGGAAAAAAACGAGTGTCTGTAGTTGGAGTCCTGTTCAAGTTGGGAGCATCCGAGAGAGAAAAACAGAAAGAAGAGAAAGAGCGAGCGACGTAATGACGTGGTATCTGAACGAATGGACGACGAAATATCAAGTATTCTGCTATTCTAGAGATTATTGTCACCAGACAATAGACAATAGCGAGCGCACGAGAAGGATTGGACAGGAACGAAAACCTGGGAGAGAAGAAGAATATGAAGATGAAGAAGAAAACAAGATCAATTGCATCGCCAGGAAGCCAGGCTTTTCTGAAGGAGGGATCAATGATGGAATCGATGATGAAACTCGGGCCTAGACCTTGGTCTAAGTAGTCTTTGGGCAGTCCCACTGCGGAGCTCTTGCCTTTGTGTTCTGTGTCGCGGTTTCTGTTTTCCATACAATCGTCGAGGAGATCGTTTGTTCTTCTTTCCTAGACAGGAGGTGGAATGTTCTTTCCTGACTCCACAATAGAAGGATCGACCCAGCTGGATCGAAGGATCGTTGAGAAGGCATATTCCAAGGCCAAGAAGACTGTGGGTATGATCTCCCCGGGGGTCCGGCGATGTAATATTACTTATACAAACTATCCGCAATGAAGTCCCCTAGACCGACACGTGGATGGACGAGACGAAAAGCAAAGAAATGTCCGTCGGGAGTGGAATCGACAGCGGAGCTCATGTCGAACACCAGGTCTCAAAGGACCCTGTTTTGCATCGTTCCGGTGTAAGAGACATCAATGAATGAGGTACCTCAGTATTGCCGATCAGGTCATGAAGAGAGATCGCCGCGTTGCTTGTGGCCTTTGTCTGAGATCTCTGCTAGTTTGTTCACGGTTATTTCTTATTCCTCCGTGACGGCCGCGACCAGAGGCCGAAATGTCTAGAATCTTGACCTGGATAATTTCTTCCTCCTTTTCTCCGACCACGGGAAAAACGTATTGCCCGATGGATATGGATCTCGGCGCGGGAGTATGTGCGTCTCAAGCGACATCTTTCGCTGCAGGAAGCCCATGGCCGACGGGTCGGATTTCACGATGGCGCTCCGGCTGGTAAAACATGGTCGCAGAAGCTGGGGGAAATTGCTGTTGTCCTTGCCAGCATAGGAGAATTAATGTTCGGATCGGTCCTTGCTACTCAGCCGTCGTCTTGTTTTTCGGTGATGGCGTCCATTGTTTTAGAGCTGAGAATTAATTCACCTCAGAAGAAAATTGCGACCTTCCATTCGATCTCCAAGCGCGTACAGGGGATTGCATGACCGTGGAAATTCTGCTGTATACTGCGGGAAACCAGCCCTTCCAAGGCGCCGATGCAGAACAAATTCGTAATTGTATACCACCCGCTGTAGCTAATTATTCTTGTTTGCTAGCGGATCAGAGACATTGAGCTTTGAGGATTCAGTTAAAGAGGCTTGGCGTGAACTAGGACATTGATGCGCCGAGTGTCGCCCAAAAAACAATGTGGACCATGTTAGATGGTGGTGAGAAGAGGACACAGGGCACGTATGTATCAATGCTACAAGTTGGCATTGGAATGAGAGACATTGGCGGGCCGTGGTGGGAAGAAGGCGAAACGAAACACAAACCGGAAATAATTAATACCTTGAAAAGGGAGAGAGTGAGCGATGGGCAAACATCGTGTGATCAAATGAAGGATCCAGGTACAAGTTGTATGTGGTGAAACAAAAGAAGGCACCGCCGAGGTAGAGAAGAAAGAGGCTTGGTGAAGCAAGGAGAACAGTTGAAGGAGACCGCATTGTGACTTACTCGGCGGGTGATTAACAACATGTGGTCGAATTCCATCAGGACATTGAATTGTTTTTGTTTTCTATCTACCTATTTTCCATGGCACTGGGCATTTTCTAGATGGATCATCACCCATGGCAGTCAAGAATATACAAGAATATACCTTCCCATCTCTAGTTTATGCCATAGCTCAGAGGTCCAGCCCATATTGAGGCCAGTTCCTCGATGATTGTGATCGTAAAATCCCATGAAATGAGTGTGAAGTCCTTCCATCGTCCGAAGAAGAAAAATCAAAGGCCCCAACAATGCAAGCTCGCTCCATCAAGTCATAGTCGTAGTGTACAATGTCTTCCACTGTCTCAAAAAACAAAAAGAACCCCTAATGTCCGAAGAAAACAAAGTTTAAAAAAATGCATCAAACTGGAAACAAAATGTCGATCATCATAGTCGTACAAGTACTCGCCCATATATAGCCAACAAGGAATTCAAGATATATCCCATGTTTTAAATAAAAGCTCCGTCCTCGCCGCCAGGTGGAGGTCTGTTCCTCTCCGCAGGCATCGGTGGCGGCGTGGGCTGTGATGTTGAGGACTGACTTCCGTTCCTGCTGTCATTGTAGCGCCGTCGCCGAGTGTCGTATACCGCCGTCTCATCGCCCCCGCGTCCGTCGCTACCGCGTCGCGGTGGTGTAGTAATGCCCCGACCATACCGAGATGAATCTGCAGTGGTGGCTGCTATGGCGGCGCGTGTCTTCTCGTCGTCAATATACCGATCTTCCTCCTCCTCCGAGTACGGCGGGAATGGAATTGTAACTTGGGAGTCCCCTTTGACGAGGCCTAGCCGCTCTTCCTCGGTCGCAGATTTCGCATGTGGGTTTGAGAAGCGGCGTCCCGATGTGCCGGGTCGTTGTCTCGCCTGCTCTTCATCTACTGGCGGAGTATGCAGATTCCTCCTGAAAAGATTTTGGAATGAGAATTGACGGCGCGGGGAGACTTCAGCGGCGCTGCCACCAGGTACGGCAAGCATGCCACTGGCCCCGTGGTATTCGGACCCCTGTGAAGAGGGAAGGCCGTAGGTATTCTCCTGAGATCTCGGATAAAGGCTGCTTTGGCCCGGCACTTGACCAGAAGCGGCAATTTCTGTCAACGGAACGGGGTGCATAGGACTACGCATCTTGAGATCGGCCGGGAATTCGGATCCAGAAGGAGTCGCCATGCTTCGAGCCCGGTTTCGAATGGTTCCCGCAATACTCGACAAGATACTCGGCGTTCGGATAACTTCTCGCTCGCGTTCGTTTTCGTTGTCGTCGGCAGGGAAATAAGACATGCCCAATGGTGGGTGGGGAGTCCGTTGCGGTGCGGTGAATTGCGAGGTCAAGGTAGAGGATCGGTAGGGTGAGGTGACCGGGCGGTTAACCAAGATCGTTTTCCTCCTCCGCAAGCCATCCCACTCGTATACAGGTCCATCTTCGCTGACGGACTCGAGTTGTTCTGCCCTCTTCTCCTCCTGTAGCCGACGCAACTCCTCAAGCTCCCACTTCTGCCTCGCCTGCGAGATACGTCGTACGATGGCAGCAGTACCCCGAATGGCATCCGCCTTTGGTTCGGTCTCAGGTTGTTCTTGTTCGGCAATCGTTTGAATTTGGTCTAGATCTCCCTTGAAGACTGCAGCATCCGGCACATCCTTGGCAGATTTCGACAGTTGCAGCAATACGACTCCAGCGCAAATGGTCAAAAAGCCGTTGACGATCGTGATAATCTGGATCGGCGTTCCCTTGAAGCCTCTAAATAGGACAATGGAGCTGATGATGGTTGTCGAGGTGAAATAGACGTAGTAAGTCGGCGTGACGAGGGCAGCGTTGAATAGATTCAAGGCTTTCTGTTTGGATTGTTAGTTTGGTAACCACGGGAGAAGGGGGTGGGGGAAGTATGGTCGAGGAAGCTGACATTTAGGTAAATAATCTCGGTGAGGAGCGTGGCAATGACGAAGACGAGGAGGACGTAGAGGAACCATTGGTTAAACTGTGGTGTGCCTCCGGCCTGGGCAATGATGGCAGCACCCAACCCCTGGATCGCGACTACACTAAGGCCTCCAACCCAGCTGCAGATTGAGATATAGACAAGCATATTCTTTTTCCCCCATCTCGGGCCAGCATAGAGAGCAGTGATAATGGATCCGACAATGATGACGCCAGCGTAACTGAGGAATCCGGGGGAAATGGCAAAGTCCTGCATCTGTTGAATATTCGCCACGGCTGACGACTTCGGAGCGTTGAGGACAATGACCACCGATCCAACGATGCAGAGGAAGCAGCCCACTTTGCCAACAAGGCTCAGGCGTTCTTTCAAGAAGATGGCAGACAAAACGGTGGCAATGACGACAGAGAGAGCCCCGAGAGGTGTGACGAGGATGGCATCGGTGAAGGCATAGGCGACGAAATTGAGAATCTCTCCAACAATCATGAGTGTCATTCCGCTCCACCACCATGCGTTCTTGAGGTATCCATAGCCCTCGCCCGCCACTTCTTGGTATTTCTCGTTTGCTTTGAGCAGGCCGAACTTTTTCAAGACGAACGATGATCCGATGAACACTCCTGAGGAGACGGCGAGTATGATACCGACCACTCGAAATACGGGCGGCCTTTCGGCGGCGCTGGGGTCCGATACGCCATTTCTCGCGAATATACCGCTCGTGGAAGTGAGGATGTGTGTGGTGGTGTCCATTGCGGCGGAAGGGGGTAGAGTCGCTGGCGACGGGGCGCCGGCGGTATAGAGGAAGTCGTGCTCACGGTTGCGGTCGTCGTCAGTCTCGATAATGTGTGGTGGTGTGTTATAACTCGAGAGGGATTCGGTTGAAGGAAGAAAGTGGGTGCGGCGGAGATCGAAAGGGTAATATCGGACAGGGAGGACAGGGTCTGGTGGGCTTGAGACCGGTGACTAAGGATATTTCATGGACTCGGGACGTTGGGGATCTTCAAGGTCGAGTGATGTGTGGGACTTGTGCCGTCGGGATCGTTTGGAACATCGGGGCCAAGAGTCGAGACCAGACAGTGACACGGAGGCTCGCTGACCAGCAGCGACAAGGGTAGGGGAAGATCGCTCTCCTCCCACACTCGATGTCTGCTCACTCTTGTCACAGGTAGGCTCGAAAGGGGGGGGAGACAGGAAATCGAAACCTCTCGAGACGTCTGCTGTGCGAGAAACCTGGTTGGCCGAGGCGAGACAAGTGTCCTGATGGCGAACAGGCACCAAATCGCGAAGTTGATGTCTCCGAGGTATCAAAGGAATACGAAGTAATTCGGCTTGCCCCTTCCTTCAGAGAGCATCTGGAAAATATTCTGTACCGACAACGAAACAACTGTCATCAGAGGTCGGGAAATTTGGTATGACGAAGAAAACAAGTGGACGGTGCTAGGAGAATTGGCACATGTTTATCGAACTCGGCACCTTCTCGCCAGGGTATCCAGCCCCCAGCAACTTTAATCACGAAACCAATGACCTTTGATGGGTTGCTCAAGACAACGAGAATAACGCAAGCTGAAGGGGCGAGAGGAAAGTCACAGGTACATCGGGGGGCACTTTCACTATTGCGACGCTCCTGCCAGTTGGCACAGTTAGCGCCACAGGAGTACGAGGCAGTGGGGCCGGGTAAAAGTCGGCGGCTGAAAGAGTGGGTTTTGATTGGCTTTTCTCCCTCCAACCTCAAACACTCTTCGACAGGACGGAGCGTGCCAGGGTATGAGAACCAACCCCTCTCTGAGGATCACTCTGCTCTCATTCTCCCGGGACTTCAGGTTCAAGCCAGCGGAAAAGCGATGTGCGATCGTAAAGAGAACCACATAATGATAGTATTAATAGAAAAGGGCCTTGGGAAAGTTCGGCGCATTCTCAGTTAAGAACCAAACGTCTTGGTTTTTCGGACACCGCAGATCGCACATCACCCCGTCCAACCTGAGGCCTAGAATCAGTCGAGGATCCATCGAACTCGAAGCATTTTTCGCAGCGCAGTATCAGCAGCCTCGGTGTGGGGAATTGGGGCTGGGAATTCAATAGTTTGTTTTCATGGACTCTCTAGTGTACGAAGTAGACTCGAGAGGGAGGGGCCACTGGGGCACTCATCGCCCCAAAAGGGGGCTTTTTAAAGAAGCTTTTTAAAGTGTTTTAGCATTGCTATTCTTAGGTTGCGTTTGCAACCCAACCTTTTGGAGCGGGTGGTGCTCAGCCTCTCGAAGGTCGAGGTACTTCTGTATCCTGTAACACGAGGTGTGCCAGGGACCGTCGTCTGGGATGACTGCTTTGGGCGGGCGCTCGTCCTGGAGTACGAACCCGCATGCCGGGCCTCTTCACCTGGGTAAAAGAGAAAGCGTATCCGGGATCGCCTAAACCTTCAACCTGCGAAAAATTGAATGGCGGCGGAGACGCACCTGGCTCGAAGACCCCTCCGCGCAGTTCATGAAGCCTCCGAGTCCGAAAGGAATCACGTGATTTACATGGATCAGGTCTTCCAGAAGGGGCAGGAGGAATAAGGACTTCTTTGAGGCGCAAAAAGAAAAAGGCGCACGGCATCGAAGCTGAAAGATATCAATAATGACAGAAGAGAGATACAAAGTACTCTTCGCCTTGTTTTTTTTTTTTTTTTTTTTTTTTTTTTTTTTTTCTTTTTTCTCTTTAAACTTGACTTGACTTGACTTGACTTGACTCTGCCAACAGCGGTATAAAATTTGTATCTCTGCCAATGCCGCATGCCAGAAGATCAAGCTCAATTCTTGGAATTCGATGTGGGGTTTTCAATATATCCAATCGCCTGACATCCTGTCGCATTGATCCCATCCGTCGCGACAGAAGATGGTAACCCTTACCATTCCGAGTCTGCTGAACGCTTCACAATTGACCGCAATCATCTTACAACTATCCAGTCATCATAAGGAGGGCCATCCCCGCCACTTTAAATCGTCAAGATGGCCAGAAACCATTGTTCTGGCTAACTCTTGAAAGCCAACAGGAGACAGAATCTTAGCTTGATATACTTAGTTTCAGTAGACCGTCTAGATGGAAGTATCTGAACTATGGCCCGTTCGAAATAGATGCAGTTTCGTATCCGTGAGTACTCCTATCCTGTACACGAGATATCAAGGTGATCGATATAAGCTTCCTCGGCTTAGACGTATGTCATACAACTAGCTTTCAAGCTGACGGCCTAGACTGAGCTAAGAATGAATATAGCACGGTGCTAGATATCATTGTTATCTCTAAGATTGCACATCGAACTACGCTTAGATATATAGAATAATACTCCACGACCCTTCTTTGCCTGAATCATCGCTTCTCAATTCATGACTACATGACTAGTAGAGAAAGCAATGCTGGATGTAACTGTTCGGTGATCACACCAAAATAGTCTCATGGTGCCGGGTCACTACATGTTGAGTGATAACATGTCTTGCCCATTTCCTGGTTCTTTTGCCCGAGTAGCTCGGACAGGTTGGCGACTAATTGAGAGTGTAGGTCCACCGAGAATACGTCTCGGGCTCTGAGAAGTGTATGAAATACTTCAGTGGGATGCCCGCTGCCCCTGATCCCAATTCTATCATCCCTAAATCGTTCGGTGATGATGGTACTATTGATGGTGAACAATGACGTGAAGTCACCACTGTTGCCTTCGATGGATCTGCAAGCCACGTTTTCCATAAGATCCTCAACATTGGTGATATTTACTTGTTGGTCCGACTCACTACTCTTTGGCGAGATGGGAGACTCGCTGCACAATTTTGGAGGTCAAGGCTAACCAGAATGACAACTGAAAGTGTGAAGCGCGACGTTGGTTGCCGTAGCTATAAGGGGCAGTTAGAATTCTATTCCTAAATACAGTCCAACGAAATGGGTTTTGCGGTTAGTGGGCGAGTGAGGTGCATAGGACACCATAGATATGAAAAGAGATTGGAGATCTAGAAGATGCTTGGCCTGCTTTTAAAGAGGCGCGTGAATGGGGTTTAGTCTAACCTTCTTGAACGAGCCGGATATAAATCATAAGTAACCTCGTATTCCAATTCACTATGGAGCTCCGTAGTCCTTCGAATTTAATTGAGAGTTCTTGACTAGGTATAAGTATCATTGTAGCTGTCGACGGGGTATTCGACTCACTAGATTTCATACATTTTCACATTCACCTTCCGGCATATTCTAAAAACAAATTGGCTCTAAATGCTATCAACTCAGATCCGGTGTTAGATGAGAGCTCGTCCGATTGTATGGTGAGCGCCGGCACAAGTTGTCGAGTGATAGTTTGCTACAGGCAAGCTATAGGGATATCCACGTGCAGAGTCAGTGCCGTATTCGTAGTCGAAGATTGTCTCAGTCTGAACTATGAGTCGAACTTTCATCAAGTCATAAATTTAGCTACCACTAAACCTCCTATGTGCTATGCTCGGCCGCTTAGTTGACCTTTTCATATATCCAACAGAAAAGCCGTATCAATCAACAAATACACAAATACAAGGCCTAGCCCATTTACTCAGCATCGAGTGGCGCCTTTGGAGGAGTGTTGTCAACCTGAACACCGCCCCTCTTCTTCTCGTTGCTATCAGGCATGGGGAGCGCCCATCCGCCTTCGTCCTCGGGCGTCGATAGCCATAGCCTAAGCAAGTGGCGGCGAGGAGCCGGGGGCGGGTAGTCTATGTCATCGACAGTTAGAATTTGCCTCTGTGTCGCGAATTGAAGTGTTTCGACTTACCCTTGTATTCCGTCCTGGCATGGAGGAGATGAGCGTTGCTAACGAATTGGATATCTCCCACTTCCAGGATCATGTGCAGCGCCAAGCGCTGCGCGGTTTCCTCCAAGGTTTTCGCCGCGTGTTCCTGCTCGGGGCTCAAGGCCGGAACCAAACCCTTATCAGAGAACCTCTTGAGGGATCGGATGTAATACGGGTCCCACTTGATATAGACCCGATTCTTGCCACCGTTTTCGAGATACACGATAGGCTGCCGGGTCCACTCCTCCTGCCCACTCGAGACCTCACCCTTGCGATCGAAGTACCAAATCGGCTGCGTCAACAGGTCAGCCACGTCGGGATTTTCTTTCACCAACGTATTCCACACATTGTGGAAGCTGACAATATCGCTTTCGCCACCCTCCGCGGCACGATGGACACACAGCAAGCCGACAACATCGCCGTCGTCGGTATGGAAGAACTGACGCGCTGTAGTGCGGTAGATGCGGACTTTGTGAATTTGGGTAGGGTCGTCGCCGACATCCTTGACGTGGCCGAGGACGTGGCCACGGCCGTTCTGAGAGAGGAAGTAGCCGAGGTGAGTGCCGAGACCCATATAGGCTACGGCAGTCTTATGAGGGCCCCAGGCATCGGCAGGGAAGCCCTTAAAGAGGATGAATCCCTTTCCGTTGAGCAAGTCATCGCGGAGGACGGCGAGGACTTTGCTCAGCAGGGGAAGAGGAAACAGCTCCTAGATTGTGAGAATGTGTAAGCCAGTTTGACTTCCACAGATTGAAAAAGAGCAGCATGACATACGAGTGAGCAGCTTACCTTGGAGATACCCGTGAGTTGTGTTCCGCTCGCGATAAAGTTGTCAGCTGCCTTGCCAAGCTCTTCCACCTCTTCGGGCGTGAACGGGTGCGTCCACTTTTCGGGGTTGTTTTCAAAGTCCTCCTTGCGCCAGACAGTTGGCCCCGTGATTTCCTTTGGGAATTCTGAGAAGGGCTTTAGAGCATCATAGAGTGGTGGGTGCTGTCCCGATGTCCTGATGCCATCGGGGAAGATGTCCCGAGGGGCTTCATGGTTCTTTGTTGGTGCCCGACTGGAGGCGGGGTGGGTGCGGGGAGCATCATCGACAAGGATTCCAGGAGCCATGGTCAACAACAGCAACAGTCTGTGAGTTCCTTTAGAATACTCTGCTGAATATAATAGGTTACCAGGCCCAGGGGTAAGTTCAGGGGAAGTTTATATATTGATGTGGCTAAGGCTTATTGCGGGTTGGAGCTCCGATGGCGGGTGTAGTTTGGTATGGGATAAATGGTCTCACAGCTGGAGGCGGCGGTCTCTCGATCCGTTTATATAATCGAACTTCCCGAAGAAGAAACTCCTACATCGGCACTCGGTCGGGCCACCCGTGATATTTCCGTCCTGGTGTTACGATTGTTGTGCCCGAAGTGCGGGGCCAGATTGCGTGCTCAGTTTTTGAGAACAAGCACGACGTTTAGGAGGTAATGACGCGATGGCTGATTATAACGCAGCGAATTTTCCGGCTCTCTTGGCCGCGCAAAATACCACCGAATCCCCGGCACGCGGCATACACTAGAAGAGGTCCGGAAGGTCCAGGCCATTCCTAGATGAGTGTGTTTTCGGCCTCAACAGTGCCTCTTCCTCCTGTCCGAAAGGGGGTGTGTGCCTTTCTAATGGATACCCGCGGCAGTGAGGTTCCAGGCTTGATGGCCGGCGCATGGGTTGACGTCTCTCTAAAGGAATAGTAATCACGCCTTTAATATAGTGAGTTGTATCATTAATCAAGTATGGTTTCCGGCTTGGGCTGGGGGGAGTCTCGATCAACACCTGGGTATTGGCGCCCCCCTCGAGTATGTAAAGGTTCTCAAGCCATCCGATGGTTTGCTCTTTTCCACCACATTTTCAACCGCGTCTGTCTGTTACTCGACAAATCAAAACCGTAGGAGTAGTTGTATAATTCGCATAAGGAAGTCAGTCAATGCGGGTAGTTCGTGAAAAGGGAGTGAAATCCAATCAAGTTCAAAATTTATCGCAGAAGTCCAACTGAAACCAGTGAACTGTAAAACAAAACTATAAAGCAACTACTCCCTCATCATGACGTCCGCTCTACAAATTCTTCAACAGCCTCTTCCACCACGGCAGCCCACTAGGATCAAGTTCTCTAGCTGAAATCTCCTTGGCCTCGTCGAGATCCCTTCTCCTGCCCGACTGAAGATCAATCTCATGCAGGCTCCAATACCTAGTCTTGAAAGCGAACTTGTACGCCAAATAGATGAGAGCAAACAACGGGAGCAGAATATACGCATCGACAAAGTTGCCAGCGTTAAATGGGGCAAGCGTGCTCCACCCCTGGACAAAGGCCAAGAAAACGTTGGCGCTCAGCCCGAAGTAGGCGTTCCAGGGATACCAGAGCGACTTGAAGGGGAGCTCATCGACGCTGTGACCCTGGGCAGCCCATGCGCGGCGGAAACGGATGTGAGTGAAGGAGATGGAACCCCAGACTAGGAAGGTCGAGACGCCACTCAAGTTGACGATGTAGCTGTAGGCCTTGCCAGCCCCAGTGCTGACATTCATCATGGAAAGCGCGCCGAAGAGGTTTGTGAAAATAATAGCGGGGATAGGGACGCCGCGTTTGTCCGTCCAGCCGAGGAAGCGAGGGGCTTTTCCGTCCTGAGCCATGAAGAGAATAGTGCGGGAGCCAATGTAAATAGAGCTGTTGATGGCGGAGAGACAGGTGACAAAAATAAAGGCATTGATGAGGTGGACGCCTCCTTGCCAGCCGGCATTTTGGATGGCAATCGTCATGGGACTCTTGATAGCTCGACTCGTGCCGCTGACCAGATCGGGAGCGTTGGAAGGACATGTAAGACCGAAAAACAGAGCCGAGCCCATGTAGACGAAGATGATGCGCCAGAGCACCTGGCGAATAGAGATGGGAACCGCCACGCCGGGGTTCTTGGTTTCGGTGGCGGCAACGGCAACGGACTCGACACCGGCGTAAAAGGTGGAGCAGAAGACGAATACCGTTGCTACGCCACGGAAACCAGATACCCACGGACCGGGGTCCTTCCAGTACGCATCACCAAGAGCTTCGACACCCTTGATGCCCCCACCAACATACCTGCCAGAATACGTCAGTAAATTTGAGTTTTCCCTGATGCAATAGGTTCTGGGAGGTGAACCACTTACACAATGGCGAAGATGAAGAAAGCGCCAAGTCCGATCAGCTTGACGAGCGCGAGCCAAAACTCGGCCTCGCCAAAGGTCTCAACACCAAGGAGCTGGAATGCAAGGAAAGCAAACTAGAACGAGACGATTATTAAACAATGCGCGGCCAAAAAATAAGCAATCATGTAGAGACATCCCGACTTACCCAGAATATCAAGAAGTAGCCCCAAACGGGAACCTGGTCGCCCCAGAACGTGAAGATGCTGGATATTACATTGTACTCATTCGCCAACACACAGAACCAAATAATGTAATAGTTCCATCCTACCGCGACTCCGAACGCCTTGTCGACGAAGCGATCGGCGAGACCGGTGAAGGCACCACCGCTGGGGTAGAGTGTGGTCAATTCACCGAGACTCTGCATAATACTATTCGTATTACCGATTAAGTTAGAATAGGCTGGGATTTTACGCAGCTAAAGCACCGAAATAAGTTTGGTGACGCGAGCTTACCTGAAAGCGATGATGCCAATTACACCAAAGCCAATTAGCAAAGACGCAGGGCCACCATTTGCCAAGGCACCACCGGATCCGATCAACAAACCGGGGCCAATGATGCCAGCCAGAGCCATCATACTCAGATGGCGGGTCTTAAGACCCCGTTTCACACCGCTATTGGGGTCGATAAGCCTGAAGTCGCCCGCCGACTCATCGTCGGAGGCGGCCTCGACGGTCGAGGGCTTTTTCGGATCGGCCATTTCGGGAAGCCACCGGCTGTATGCGAGAGTCAGGTCACTGGAACGGAGTGTGCTGTTGGATAAAGTGATCGGCAGGTTCTTCAGACAGGTTCTTATGCTGTTGGTCGGTGATGGTGTGTTACTTGCACCGGGGCGATGGTACTCGGGATTCGGGAAACGCAGGGGTTCCTCTGACCACCAAGTGAATAGGGGACGAACAAAAGGACCCGCACAACAGGAGATCCCGCAGAAGATTGCTCGACTTAAGGAACAAGAAATGGAGGGTGAGAGGTAAGCCGGGAAGGGGAAGAAAAAGTGGAGGTGGAGGATGAGGAGGGAATGAGACCCTTCATTGACATGCACCTTGTTGAACAGCTATCGGGTCTATATCTTGTCTTCTAGCTACGAACCATAACGAACTATAAAAATGTCCATTGGGAGACGGACCTCCTCTCAATAGGGCAGAGCTCAATGGGTATTGAGCCCCCCATGTTTACCAAGAGACAAAAGTGGAAAACGAGGTTGGATGACGGTTGAAGACCCGGCGATTGCGCCATCGTCCATCATTCTGAGGTCCATTAAACAGGGCCGGAGATAGGACGCTGAGGCGCTCATTGGCCCCCGAGTCCAATGCACCCCACGCCAGGGCCGACTCGGCTAGAGATATTTAGGAAAAAGTTTGAAGGAGAACTTTCCTAACCTGGCCTGCTTTCGAAGCATTGTTTTGTCCGTCTTTCAGCCACCGAGCACAAGCACGGAGGACGAGGTTGGGGCCATGTCTCAATCCGGATTCTGGGGCCGCTAGTTTAGACCCAAAGCCGCACTTGCCGCCCACATCAAGGCAGTAGCTGATTCAAGAACGCACGACATGGGCATACTTATGGAGTACGACTGCAGTTATTTTTTTCAAATGCTTTCAATCGACGCCCAGAAGCGTTGGTGGCTCAGACACAATCAGCATTGCACTCGAAATATTGACTGATGTCATTCGAGCCTGGCTGATGCGAATTAGATTTGGCTACTTCTGGAGAAAATTAGCGACAGAGCAGCGTCCTTGGCACGGTCCTTTAACACGTTCGTAATCTCACATTTAGCCAGGAGACATTTTGAATGGGTTTTAAAAGGGTCATGTGTGAGGAGAGCCATGAGGCTTTAGCTTTTGCAAAGCATCCCACTTCCACGCTCTCACGATCATACATCGTATCTCACGCTGTTCTCGGTCAGTCCGACTCGGTGCGTATCTTCTGGTATGCCTGGGTAGTGACAAACAAGAATGTCAATTCAGTCCTTCAAGGTCAATCATTGGTTCGGATTGAAATGGCATGGGGAATATTGACTTGAGGAGGAGGAGGGATTGAGCACAAGCCAGTTTCAAGTGCTGACAGCTGCAATGACTACATGGAGGTTACGCTGTAACATGGATTGATTATTAATGGAGATTTAAGAAATCAAGAATTGCGCCTAGAAATACACGAAGCATCAATTGATCAATGATGCAAATGCCCACCGCTAATCAAGAGCTTGGGCTTCACACATCTTCCGATACAACCCCCCCTTTGCAATCAGGTCCCCGTGCGTCCCCATCTCTGTAATCCGCCCTCCGTAAAACACGCAGATGACATCCGCATCCTTGATGGTGCTGAGCCGGTGAGCCACGGCAAAGGTTATCCGATCGCCGGCCTTGGCTGCTTCTGCGAGCGCGTTCTGCACAATCCTCTCGCTCTCCGAGTCCAACGCGCTGGTGGCCTCGTCCAACAGGAGAACTCTCGGATTGCGGATGAGCGCTCGCGCGATGGCAATGCGCTGTCGTTGACCACCGCTGAGCTGAGTGCCGTTGGGGCCCGCCGCCGTGGCGAGGCCATCGGGGAGCGACGAGACAAAGTCCCATGCATTGGCGGCTCGGAGCGCAGATTCAATATCCGCATCTGATACAGGGAGGGGCTCGGAGTCGGCTGTTGAGGGATCATCGAAGCCGAGCGCGATGTTCTCTCGGATGGAGCCCTGGAAGAGCGTGGGTTCTTGCTGGATGAGGGCCACGATGCTGCGGTATAGTCTCGGGTTTAGCTCTGTAAGGGCCGAGGATGCGATAGTGATTGAGCCCGTTGAAGGGTCGTAAAACCGTTCGAGCATAGCGATGATGGTTGACTTGCCACACCCAGATGCTCCCACGAGGCCGACGAATTGACCCTTCTGAACCTGAAGAAGAGAAAGAGAAAGAAAAGGTTAGTAAACGACTGGCCCAAAAAAGAGGAGGCCCGCTCGAACGAAGCTTACTGTCAGATTCACACCCCGGAGCACAGTAGCTTCAGGGCGTAGCGGATAGGAAAAGCGAACATCGCTTAGACCGATGGGGCCGCCGTCCTTTGGCCCGTTATCGCGGTTCTCAGGAGTCTCCCGCACAATGGGCTGGAGCTCGTTGAGCCAAAAGAGATAGTTGGCTGAATTGACTCCCTTTGTGATGCCTGATCCAACATCTGTCAGTATTTCTTTTTGGCCGGTACTTGGACTTGGGATATGCAAATCAGCTGTTCATACTGGTTGAGAATTGGAAGAGCTGCGACGATGACTGTCCTGAGAAAAACACAGCGAGGAAGGTCACGAAGAAATTGTACATGGTGACCTCGTTATCAGATAGGAGGCGACATCCGTACCTACAGCCCGTGTGAGTAAGATATGCTCGTGGGTGTCACAGACTAGAAGCGCTTACCAGAAACCGAGTGCCATGAACCAGTACTCTATGCACTGCGTAAGACCAAAGAAGATCATCAAGCGGATCAACGGGCCTTTAGACCACGACACAGCATGATCGAGCTCAGCTGTATACTTTGCAAGGACAGACTCTTCGATGGCAAGTGATGAGACTGTTCGGATGGCGGTCACCGCCTCCGAAGCTATGGATGCACTGGCCGCGTACCTCTCGCCCGTTGTCCGGTCCAATCTCGCATCGGATCGGATCTTGAAGTATCCCGCACTCACGAGAGGCGGCAAGCCGGCGCAGACAACGACGAGACCGAGTTTCCAACTATGCGCTATACCCAAAATGCTGCAGGCCACGAGGTTGAGAACGGAGATTAGGATCAACCCGACGTTAAAACCCATAAGCTCGTGGATGGATTGGGGATTGGAATCTACTCGGCTGGTTAAAGCGCCGGTGTTGTTCTCACTGCGGTCGAAAAACTGGAGATCCTGACGGAGCATGTCGTTGAAGCATTGTTTTCGATACTTGTGATTCAATTGCTAAAGGAAGGAGGAAAGAAAAAAAGACCTTGGTTAGAGTTGATACCAACAGCGAGAGCACTGACTCGAACTTACCTGGGCAATGGTGTTGGTAAACCAGCCAAGCACAAAATAGGCGACAAACGCGCCGGCCGCCATGACGATGAACATTTTGGCGAAAAAACTTCCGCGGTCTACCATGGCGTCGCCGGTGAGGGTGAAGACGTCCATAACTTTGGCCATGAGGATTGCTTGGCCTGGGAAGAGCCCCGTGGCGAGGATGCAGCCCAGTACCAGGTTCAAATATGCCCATGCCAGCTCGGGAGATTCCTTAACAAGACGGAAGATCACGGCCAGAATACCGAGATGCTTGTGATGCTCGAAATTATCACGCTCTTTCTGAGAGTCCATCCGACCTCGAACGGAAGTCGCGTATCGTGTTAGGGTGGTGGTGAGATTGTCCTCATCCTTTTCTCGCATCTCGGACTCCCTTTCTCCTTCCTCTGCCTCCGTTATGGATGACTCCTCCGACACGGCGAGGTTCTGCATCTTCACGAGCCGTGCATAAGTGCCGTCATGGGCAATAAGAGACTCATGAGTACCGTGTTCGACGATGCGACCCTTGGCCATAACAACGATGTTGTCGGCTTTTCGGATAGTAGCAAGCTTGTGGGCAATAACGATGGTTGTTCGTCCCTCGGCGGCCTTGTCGAGGGCCCGCTGGACAATGGCTTCCGCGTGAGGATCAAGGGCACTAGTTGCTTCATCAAGAAGAAGCACCTTTGGCTCCGACACGATACTACGAGCGATGGCTACTCGTTGTTTCTGACCACCGCTAAGGAGGCTACCGCTCTGACCAATCTCGGTATCGTAGCCGTCGGGCAACTCGGAGATGAAATCGTGGGCGTAGGCGATATTTGCAGCTGCCTTGACCTGCTCCATCTGCTCTTCCCTTGATGCGTTTTCCCATTTTGTGCCAATTAGCCCATGCCGGATGTTCTCGAATACTGTGCCTTGGAATAGAACTGGTTCCTATGAGTGTTTGTTAGCGCAAAATGGGTCAACATATACGAGAGTCACACTGAATCAACCAACCTGTTGCACAAGCCGGATATTTTTCCGGAGCCAATTGAGATTCAGCTGGTCAATGGGACGACCATCGAGCTTGATGGTGCCGGATCTTGGGTTGTACCAGCGCTCGATCAATCCGACGATGGTGCTTTTGCCCGAACCAGATTGGCCCTGGATTGTGATACATTAGCGCCAGTGTCTCTTTTTTTTTTTTTTTTTTTTTTCTCTTTTGTGGAAAAATAGTTGGTCCCAACTTACCACCAAGGCAGTCACTTTGCCTGGAGGAACTCGCAAAGTGAAGTCATCGAGAACCGTGATGGTTGGTCTTGTGGGATAGGCGAAGGTAACGCTCTCCAACTCGACGAGACCGATTGTCTCAGAAGGCCGTTCCCCGGACTTGTCCATGGGGTCGATCGCAGACTCTCGGTCAAGGAGACAGAACAGCTTGGCGGCGGCCGAAGCAGCCCTGCTAAAGTCGATCGAGTACGGCGCGAGCATAGTCAGGTTGATGGCTGCTAGTGCTACGGAAAGCAAGACGCTAGAGTTTGCAATGCTTAGTATGAAAGCGCAGAGAGTAAAGCTCGCGAGAAACCTACGTGAAAATGTCTCCAGGATTGCTGATCTCGCCAGATGCTAATCTCTTGACACCTTGCCAGAAGGCGAGGCCGAAGCCCAGATAGATGATGGTATACTCGGCGGAGAAAAGGACCCCAAAGAGGGGGGAGATCTTCTTTCCGACGCGATGTGCGTCCGTGAGAAACTCGTCAAATTTGCGAACAAGCCTGGCCCTCATCTCGAAAGCATGGACTGTCCGGGCACTGGAAAGCACTCCCTCGGCGAAGGAGTTGGCCTGAGCATAGATGTCGAGGATCCTGGTCTCATGACCTGCCTCGATAGTCGCAACAACAGCCATGGTAATCATGGTGGCCGGGGCAATGCATAGACATATGAGGGTGAGCTTCCAGCTGACGATGAAGGCAATGATAAATGATGTCACGAATGCCGACAATCCTTGAAACGTGAGACCGAGTTTCTCAGAGATGCCTCCTTGGATGAGACGTCCATTGGTTGTCGCCTGCGCGGCAATCGACCCTGCCAAGCCAAAGTCGTAGAAAGCAACCTCCTGTCTTAGGGCGGACCGGAGATACTGGTGACGGATGTTGCGGACAATCCGGTAGGAAGCGTAGGTGAGGAGCACGTTGTAAGTGTAAGAGAGAACAAATCTGCCGATGCCCAAGTAGAAGAAGTATAGGCTTGATGCCTATAGTCAGTACAGAACTACAAGCTCATGTAAGACTCCCTCCGCCAGGGATTCGGGAAGGGGTATGTGGAAATGCTCAACGGAGATACTAACGCCAGTTTCGAGACATCGTCCATGAACTTGCCGGTGGCGGTTGGATCTGCTGCGAAGTCGGTGATGACATTGACAAATTCACCAAATATGAGGTTTTGAAAGGCAATGCCGGCTCCAGAGGCAATCGCAGCGAAAACCGCGATGCCCTGAAGACTATACTCAAAGGGCCCGGCATACCGAAATATTCTCTGCGGAAAGAAGTGAGTTTATTACCAGGTACATTGGACTTTCTCCTCGTACCTTGTAAGCTACCCAGGTCGATTCTTCCTCTGGGAGACCAGCAGTCGGTGCATCCTCAGAACCTGCGGCACCTGGCAGGACATGGTGCGCGTCGTCGCCAGGCTCGCGCTTCTCGTCCGCATTTTCACCTGCGATTTCGGACTTCATACTCCTCGGGCTAGGCTCTTGCTTGGGCGTTGGCGATGCGAAATCAAAGTATCAGGTGCTGCGAAACGAGGGAAAAAAGGGGAAGAGGTTATGGAAGGGGTTGAGGTGATGAACGAAGGGTTTAAATATCTATTTCAACGCGTCCATTGCTCTCAACATCTTGAGATTAGTCCCCAAGTAAAGCAGTCTTGGGGTAGGAAGGGACGCTTTCTTCGGCGCGCGAAGCAAGATCAACCAAGCTACATGAAAGATACAAAAACAGTGTTTCTCGTTCAGGCAAGTGGGAGTTGAAAAGATCGATTGATTGTGTCCTACGGCTTGGCACTGGAATTGGCCCCCAGCAAGCTGCCCGCTGGTGTTTCGGGCCCCACGGGGACCGCAGCATGAATCCGTTGGCTTCACTCCAGACTCTGGTCTTGGCGTCGTGCTGGGAGCCAGGCAGCAGAATTAGGAGCCCTTGGGGAAAGTCCCGTTCCACTCTGCGATGACTGCAAGCTGCATAGATCGACGTTGGCCAAAATACGAAGGTGGGTGACGCGGTCCAATTGATGGCTTCTTTTCGCCATCTTACTTCGTATGCCAGCTAGGTTTGCAGGTCGATGGCACAGAGAGGCCCTAATTCAAGGGTAGGCTGCCCTATTCGGACTAGTGTTGAGGCTATTGCGGGACATTCCGACTCCAACCGCTCGATCGGGGCTGGTTTCCGAGGTCGATTGAAGCTTCGAAAGCAAGGTTGACCGATGACTAACTCGCCGGAGTCCGCGGATGCCGAATTTTATGTTGTGGGCAACTTGCGGGCAAGAGACTCCGTTGCATCGCCATAGTGGCTCACTGACCGCATTCGGATGAAAAATCCCACAGCCCCCAACGCGACGGGTCGCATCTCACATTATCAACTGGCAGAGTTCGGGGGCCGACCGCACCGCGCCCGATAGGTCACCACAACACAGCGTGTTCTCTGAGACGGTTGCCCAGCTTTAGCTGTCTGTCCGCCATCTTCTCCAGTTCCTCTTCTAAAGTCTCCTTGTCAGTAGGCATATAGGCTATGGATGATTATCCGGTGGAGGCCAATGGCCCTGAGGAGGGGCCTGAGGGGCCTCCTGGTTCTTCTGGTCCCATTCGCCGAGCAGTGAGACTTCCCTGTATACTCGCTTCCGCTCTCCATGGCCCTCCTCCCCTGTTCTCTTTTTAATGTCTTTAATATATACTAATTCATCCCGCGTTAGTGTGATGCATGCCGTGCTCGTAAGGTAGGTCTCAGCTTGGCTCTAACCTTATATCCACCTTCTCCATCCTCCACTCGCATTGGTATACTCGTAGTCTACTACATACACGCATGATCAACAGTCTGGTGTATTCTCAGTCGTACTAAGAACTCTCTCCTTAGATCCGATGTAATAGAGAGTCGCCCTGCTCGCATTGCATCCAGGCCAAGATTCAATGTACTCATGTCGATAACAAACCAAGAGAGAAACGCACGCGTATCCTCATCACCCCGCAATAGTATGTGGCCCTTTCTGCTCGCCTCCTACCCCCATACCTGCCATTACTTCACTTCCTATTGTTACTTACCCACACATGGTCCAGTGAAAGAAAGATCGACCTCATTGATCGGCGGCTCGATGGAGTTATTCGATTACTCGAGGATCTCAAGATGAATTGGCAGCCCAGTGGATCTGCACCTAACCAAGAGAAGCCGAGTCCCCCAAAACCAACATCGTCGATGTCAACGCCGGGAAGCGCGCCGTCACAATCCGAAGCGACTGGTCCAGTGGTCGAGGGCGACTCTTCCTTAACCGCCCACTCGGCCTTTGCGAACGAATTTTTCCAAGAGGTTGTCAGTACCGATGAGTTGCAGGACTCGAGCTTAGAAATGCGAGAGACCTTAGACGCACTCCATCACATAGTCCATAGCTTGAAGCATCAGACTGCGTCAAGTGAACTGTCCTATCCCCATTCGCGGCCTTCGTCGAGAGTCGCCATACCGCCTTACGAGCTTCCTCCAATCCAAAAGTCAGTAGAGGTTATACAGGCTGCGAAAGGTAAGTTTGTTGAGGGCGCCCAAATCGTTCCGCCGCAACCGCCACCCCGCAGGGTCGGAGCTGAGCTGGATAAGATTCTAATTCTGTCTCAATGTATCAGTGTACAACTCCGGATCGATCTATATTTACGAAAACCTTGGCCTACCTGCGTTCTCGGAGCTTTGCCTTCGCGTTTACTTCTCGCCGGATTTCTCGGAAGCGGATTTCATCATTGTCAACGTTGGACTTTATTATTTATTTATCCACTACGCCTACCAACCCTCAGAAACTTCGAGAGAGGAGTATCTAGGATACGTAAACATATGCCGTGATAATGCCGAAACGGCACTCTCGAACCTCCCTCTTCATCTGCCAGCAACGTACGATATGATTATGGCGCTCGCGCTCGGTGTAAGACTCATGAAATCCAAGAAAAGGGCTGATTGTACCGCGCGGATTTGGATCTCTAACTATATCTGCAGACAGTTTATACAATAGAGATGTCAAAACCTTCTCTTTCCTGGACACTTTGTTCCAAGGCGTCCGAGCTCTGTCAAACACTCGGATACCATCGGGCAGTTTCAATGAAGAACGACGATCCCGACGAGGCCTTGCGCAAACAAGCTTTATTCTGGGGTGTCTACATGGCGGACAAAGGTCTCTCGCTCCGCATGGGCCGCGCTTCGGCCATTCAAGACTGGGATATCACTATCCCCTTGCCTAGACCAGAGAGTGCGCGGGGTCCTCTCTGGCACTATTTCACCATATGGGTGCTGTGCGGACAAGTACAAGGTAGGATCTACGAGTTACTCTACAGCCCAGAGTCTGTCACTCAGCCAAGCCATGTGCGCCGATCTCGCGTGGAGACTCTCACGAAGGAGCTTGATGAAGTCGCCGTGAAGACAGACGAAGCAAACGTAAGTTGCCCCTGGCTCTGATCCGCCACGAAAAGAAACCCCGTCTGATGGAGGCTGGGTATTGACCAAAATATCAGTTGAAATGGTTACAGAAGTCGAAGGAGACACTTGGTGATCAGCTCATGGAGTTCTTATCTATATCGGATGACGTTCTCCGCCTGTCTCTGCTTACCTTGATCCATCGCGCGACGCCTCGTGATGAGAGCTCTCCGACTACATTTTCGCAAGAATGCATCAAAGCTGCGAGGGCAACTCTCTCGCGGCACCAAGACTGCATTAATGTATTAGAGGGAGCGAACTCCACTCTGTTCTCTATGTATATACACTGGTAAGAACGACTCTACATTCGCCGTGCGGCGCATTTGACCCCTCCAGGCCTGCTGATGAGATGCTAGGACCCTCCTGTACGCACCATTTATTCCTTTCATAGTCATCTTCTGCCATGTCATCGAGACACAAGACGGCGAGGACCTCGCCCGTCTCCATGCATTCAACGCGTCAATGCAAACTGCTCCTACTGTATCTGAGGCAGCGGGAAAAGTTTATCGACTTTTCCAGGTCCTTTACAGTGTAGCACTCCGATACGTCGAGTTCCGTACCACCACGCCCCAGCCGGAACAGATGGAAGCCAGCGCCCAGATGGATGCGTATCTTTCCGCCCTCGGGTTCCCCGCCCCTGCCGCTGCGCCGGGAGAGCAGGACCAGACGGTGAATTTTATGAACCAGACGTTCGGACAAGGCGCGGTAAATGGCGAAATGTTGGTGCCGGGCGCGGTCGAGGCCACGCGAGCTGGGAGCCCGATGGCTTACTTGGGGAACGGCGCGGCACAGCTGGACGACTGGCTTTACAGCAATTCGCAGATGATTGGGATACTTCAGGGACCTGGGTTCAACTTCCCGCACCAAAATGAGAATCAATAGGTATTTCGGGAACATGAGGGCGGAATGTTTGAGGGAATTTCTTTTTTCCGTTACGGCGGCGCAACCGGTTTGGTGTCCTGGTTTACTATCAAGATCACTAGAAAGGTGGGAGTACAGCTATTTTACGGCTTCGGTTACGGTTAAGACTCTCTTTATTCAGCATCAATTTAGATACACAAAACACTCCGTTCATCTCACATCTTGCCTCCGCTTCCTGTCGAAGGGCCTTCGGCATGTTGGGTAGTCTCATCTTCGTCTTAGCTGAGTGGTACGACAGCTAATTGAGGATGGATGGCATATTGCCCATCTCCCAGGTAAAGTTTCCAGCATTATCATAGAAAATCATTTGTTAGGCTATTGGGGTATTAGTCGGTTTGTAAAGTCGGATGTCCATCACCATTCTGGCCCTACACCTAGGCTATTCATAACGTGGGCCCGACCTGATATCATCAACAGCGGCTACCGGTCCTTTGTCTCCGGGTCCTGCGCCAGGCATAGGCGAGCCGGGACGTGATATGTCCCCTCTCGCCCCCTCGTCGGGAGCAATCACATTCTTCGTGGTATCATCATAGAAATCCGGCTTCGGCTCTGTCGAGCACATGAAGACACGCCGCAAAAACCAAGGCAAATGAACCGTAGCTTGGAATTTTGCGAATTTTCTTTTGGATACGGCGTAGATCTGATCGAGGTCCTCGAGATCTCGCTGTTTCGTCTCTTCAACGAGGAGGTAGACAAGAACGAATGCAACGACGTTGAAGCCTGCAAAGAGACCCAGCGCGCCACCACCGCCACGAGGGTTACCGCTTACATTACGGTGGCCACCCAAGGCGGTGTCCAGTAGAGGGTAGAACCAGGCGAGAAGACCGGCGAAGAAGAGGTTGATCATGATAGCTACGGAGCATCCCTTGTAGAGGAGAGGGTTAGAATAAGATGGAAGCTCTGTAGAGGTAAAGATGCCAGAACTTACATGCTCCCTGTGGCTTAGCGGGAATCTGCAGTCGTGCATCATTGTTAGCAGGGTAATTCTATCGATATCGAAGCCTAGGCTCGGGGATAGTACGCACGCCTCAGACGCTAGAGTAAAGGGCACCGGCCCCATGGCTGGACTGTAGAATATGGTGTGGACTTCACGTAAGAGTTTGGTTAGCCTGAAACCTTGGTCTCACCGAGTCTGGCAAACTAACTTAACATAAAAACCAACACCAGTGTCGTTCGCGTGGAGGAATTGGGGTTCTCAAGACTTAGAGCGCTAGCGAGAAGTGCAAACGCCATGCCGGGAATTGTGACTAAAAGCCATCTTCGACGTCCGAAGGTGTCAATAGTCCCGACGGCGGGTATTCCGAAGAGAAAGTTGGCGAGACCTTGAGAGCTGTTAGCGACGCTTGCTCGTAACCGACACTGATTTTTGTAGTTTTATTGCACTTACCGAAGCCGAAAGAGTAGAGCATTGCCCGTTTCCAGGCTTCTCGGTTCTCGTCCTCATCTCCGTTGTACTTGATACCACCTAAGACTTTGAGGAATAATGTTGTGGCGTAGAAAGCAAAAATATTAACTAGACCTGGTTAGGTATCGCTATGCATCAAGACGTATACGAGGTGCAGCGAGGAAACAAAGCCAACTTACTTCCGCAAAGCTGCTGGCCAAGGGCGACTGTGCACGAGGATATGGTCGAGTTCCGCAACCTCGGGTTGGCAATAAGGTCGCGGTATCGTGAGAAGTACTGGCGAATGCGAATGGATAGTTTAGGCCTCACTTCTATTTCTGGTGCATCTCCCCTTTCGTCTGGCCGATCGTCAAAGTCGCTGAACTCAACGCTTCGGTGAACAAGGTACAAATCTCGCAAAGCTTGGAGCTAAGCAGGAGAGTCATTAACAGAGTCGAGTAAGAAAGGGGGAAGACGCTTTAAGGCGTACCTCGGTATTCCTTAGTCTCTTCAACTCTCTATACGCCTTTTCTGGATCATAGTGTCCTCGGTGAGGTCGCAGGTAAAAGCGTGGGCTCTCCGGCGTGAAAATAAGGGAAATGGCGAGAAAGATTGCCGGTACCATAGGAGAGGCTAGGATTAGCCTCAGCGAGACAATAGGGCGCGGCGAGAGATAGAAGAGAAGGTTGAAGGAGTTGGAGACAAATATCCCGAGGGCAACCCTTCTTGACGTTAGTTGCCATACACCTATAGGAGGACTGGGAAACTTGTGGGGACGTACCATAATTGCCAGACAAGGAGAGCAGTTCCTAAATGCTATTTGTTAGTTGAATTTTAAGCTCTTCCGGGTCCCGAACCACGATAGCGCTGGAACTAGCTAACTCTACAGTTGAAGTTGCAGAGTGTGCTAATAACAGTCTCCACTTTCAACTGCAACTCTAGGTGCAGCAATATGAGAGCAGCAACCTAGCGAGTACGAACCTCTCCAGTACCCAATGGCAGTTTCCGAGGCAAGGATGGGGGTCGAGACGGCCTTGATTCCCATGCCGATGCCGTTAATCAAGCGGAGTCCCACAAGAGTCTTCCACGCTGTCGATTGAGCTGTTCCGTCTTCATCAAAGCTGGATAGTGAAGCAGCTGCAATAGATGTGGTCATGATAAGGATGGATGCAAAAAATATGGCGCCCCTTCTCCCAGCAATTTGGTTTATTGGATCGGATAGTGGACAGCCGCTACGTGGTTTCAGGTTAGATGGAGTGTCATGTTGCTTCTCGTCATCTCAGAACCTACATCAGTGCGGCCGCAAGATATGCGATGCCATTCGTAATTCCCATTTCGTGATCGCGTTTGTTATCGTCGGTAATCCGCCTCCAGTAACCCTCGTACACGTTGGCTCCAGCAAAGGAGCTCTGTACGAATCCCTGCAGGAACGCGGCGAGTGCCACAGTGACGAAGACATACCACATTCCATGCTCAGAAATTATCTTTGATTTCTCTCTCACAAGGGCCCTCTTTTCTTCATCTGTGAGTGTCACTGGCGGGCTGGCGCCGGCGGGATTGTAACCTTGAGCAATCTGTTCATAGAATCGAATATGCTTGGCGACATGAGCCGCTCTACGGACTTCATCGACCCTGTCGGATAGGAATGGGGCGTTTCTATTTACAAATCGGGTAGCGTCGATCTTGACTTGCTCGTCATTGAGGGAGCCTGCAGGTAGGGCTCATTTAGTACTGCTGGGACAGAACATTGGGTGCACTGGGGAAAGATTAAAATGAATGAACGTACTGAGTGGGTTCTGGATCCTCACTCGATCCTCAACTTTCCATCGACCAAGAGACATTTTGTTACAAGATCAGTCTTTTTAGATTTAGCAAATGGTAGAAAGGGGTGAGGGAACCGGGAGACGACTAGTTATGACTCTTTGGGTTGTGGCAAGAGTATGGAGATTTAAGGGTAGAGGGTTGAGGTACAAAGTCCAAAGCATGTCCAGCAACAGTCCCCAAAACCACCATAGTTCATCTTGGCACAGGGACAAGGCTGTAGAAGTAACATTGAGTGGAATGATAGGAACAGGGATTGACAATTGTGATTATTTTTTTCTTACACAGTATTCACTCTGATATTATGCGGAGGTGGAGGGGAGTATACTTCATACGGAATCATACCGCAGAATAGCTGCGGAGGTGGAGTGCATCCGAAGTCATGTATCTGCATCTGGAGGAGCATCCAAGTACATGTGTACCTTGACAAGGGATGGAGCATGATTTCTTGGCCATGCCGAAAAGCAATATTTCGCACAAGCACGAAGTGCTGAACCAGGTAAAGTCCTACATGCTGTGCACCCTCTGTGGTAGGGCCTGAGAGTGCTGTGCAGGTGCAGGCTGCGTCGAGCTGAGCATAAATCCACGTCAACCAGCGTGAGTGAGGGTGATTCGTGACGAGACGAAGTGTGACGCAGACTGGGCAGGCAGGCTGTGCTGTTCATCGACAAAATCTCGCCTAATTGTGCTGCAGATGAGATGCTGTACTTGACTCCGCAACCGGGTCGGGCTCGTGTTTGTTTTACCAACTCTGGAGGAAGCTGTCGAGTTGGGTGAAAGAAGCCAAAACGAGCAAATTAGACGAATACCTGAGGAGATTTTCTAGCATTTGGATGTGTGTATCCCAAGACGAGCCGTGGCCCGTGGTAAAAATCCCGTCAACATTATAGCAAGAAAAAGAAAAAGAAAATACTCTCAAGGTACCTACCTCTCCCGCTTGTGCATCGAGCTAATGCACTTGACTGCGAATGAGTGTGGTATCAGAAAGCCAAGAGTAGGGCGAACAAGACTATTGTTCTTCTCTGGGCGTCGTATTCGTCGCATCGCCAGCTCTCGGGTCCTCACAAACAAGGAGCGTTGGGGATTGGCCAGGGTGGCTGGTCTTTAATTGCACCACCCACTCCCTTTCCGTCCTGTTTTCAGTCCTTATTTCTGGTTTTCTCCTCCGCAGAGCCCTCTGAGGCCCTCCGACTTCCAATCACACATGACGGCGACGCTCACCCACTGAGGCGGAGCCTGCAACTGACCTTATGAGTCGTTTCTCTTTCCAAGAACGGAATCATGGATGTTTCTTGGAATCCGAATGCACAAGTAATGCCTCAATGCTGCCCGAGTCATTTTCCTGGGCATCGGGTGCAGAATCCCCTTGGTCGCCTGCGTCGTAATATCATCCAGCCCCAACCAGAGTTCCTGTCACCCGCTCTCAACTATTGGTGTCAGGCAAGAGCATGCGACGCACACAAAGATGTGCTGAAGAAGGGATTCGACGCAGCCATAGAGTCTGAACTCCGTACTTAGTACATATGCATGCCTTATTTCAAGTACTGCTTCATTCATTATTTTGACTGGATTTATTATATGCGTTCCTTTCCAGACGTCATTCTGAAACCAAACACTTGCATCTCCAGTTCTCCACTCTTGACGATTCTCGTCTCCTCGCCGCTGGCAAAGCTTTTCTTCTCAACGCCCTTTCCATCTCAATGTTTCTTGACATGCGACGAAAGTCATGATGGATCCTTGGAACATAGCGGGAGTCGTTTTGGCCGCTTCCAAAGTCGCTTGGCATATTGGAATATTCTGGCAGGAGTCCGGAAATGCGCCTAGGGAAATACGTGCGTGCTCAGTGCGACTTCTCTCAACCACTTCTATCCAAAACCTCACCAGCAGCTGCCACATCCCCTCAAAGCATGAAAGTAGCCTAAGTTCCTAACAGTATGAGTTGAGCAGGAGAACTGCATGAGACGGTATCTCTGCTCCAGGCATCCATTCTAAACGTCCGCGATGGCTTCCTCTCCCGCGGGATGCTCGATGACGTGGAAGAAAGGAATTATAAGTCCATCATCAACCTTGTCAAAAAATGCGAAAACGACTTAGAGCGGCTACATATAATCTTGCCCAAAGCGCCAGAAAGGGACGGGACCTTCGCCGGCCTCAGGGCACAGTTTGCGAGAAAGTTGTGCGAGGATACCGTGAGGGATATAATCATGGGCATCAAGCTCTGCAATAGTGTGGGTAATCGCGCCGAGCATCGAAGATACCGAGTCAACCAACCTAACCAATAACGATAGGCCCTTCAGATTGAAATTCAGTCCCTCACCGTGTATGTAGTGAACCTTTCCCACCTCTTATCCCTGCTTCTTGAGAAAAAAGAAAAGAAGAAAACAAAAACTTTCTTACCTTTTCCCAAACAATAACACATGGCTAATGTTACACCTTTCGCGCAGGTTCGGAATGGAGAAGGCCGAAAGGCCCGAACATACAAGCATCCAGAAAGCATGGGAAAAGATTCTCGACGAAGCCGATAGGAGTCTTTACCATCGTCCGTTCCGGAATGGGGACCCAGACTGGAATGACCGACTGGATAACTTTGTTGACTCCTTGAGGGAGAGTGCCTCGACGTCTGATGGCCGAACCACAGTCCCCGATCTCCCTCCCCCTCTCCCTCGTCCACTGAGGAGGGGCAGCGGCTCTACTCTAGCCACGACCACTGTAGTAACCAACCGAGACGACGGTGATAGCGGTGTCTATATTCCCGACGACCGCGATGAATCCCAGGTGAAATTGGCAGCGGTGCCTATTGTACTTCGTAATGCCGTCCTTACTAGGACCTTGAAGAAGGTTTCGGATTTTATGCGGGAAGGAGACTACCGTAAAGCAGCCATGTATCAGAACCGAGTTATCGGCTACCGTCGCATGTTTTCCGGTGACAAGCCTCTGGATACTGTTGAGGTCTGCCGGGACGACATGAAACTAGCGGAGATCTACCGCAAGATCGCAACTCCTAATGATCTCCAGCTTGCCGAGAAGGTCCTTCTTGGAGTCATAGATCGTGTCGAGACGGAAGAGCTTGATTCCAAGGAGCAGAAGGATGGCTTGCTTGCTGAGCTATACCATGACCTTGGCCATACCTACATCCAACTCGAGAAGTTGGATGAGGGATGTCGTTATCTCAAAGATTCCTTCGACCTAATGATTGAGTCCACCAATCAATCCATGTCCCTTCTACGAAGCGCTGGAATCATGCTCTTCCGTGTTTATACGGACCAGGGCACTACAGAAGTGGCAGAGGTTATTAATGAACATGCCGAGGAAACTTGCGGGTTTTCTCTAAGCACTCTGTCCTGGTGCAAGGAGCACGGCTTTGATACCGAGGTTGAAGACTTCAGATTCGACAGATGCCATCCAGTTAGCGGCACCTCCCCATTTCATATTGCGGTCGAAAAGGGAGACCTTGACGTTTTAGGCCACATGCTACGATATCCCCTGGATCTTGAGGTTAAGGAGTCGAGGAATCGTCGAACTCCCCTTCTAATTGCATGCTCGCAGCAGGATGCCGAGGTTGTAAAACTCCTTCTTTCCCACGGTGCCAATATGAACGTCACCGATAAACTCTCCAAAACTGGACTACACCTCTGCCAAAGGGCAACAGGCGGAACGATGGTGGCCCGCTGCCTGTTACAACACCGTTCGAGGGCAATCAGCATCGATGCTATGGACAGTTGCCAAAATACAGCCCTCCATCTTGCCGCGGAATTGGGCAACCAACCAATGGTCCAGCTCCTCCTCGAGATGGGTGCCAGAGCCGATATTTCAGGCCCAGGAGGATTCACACCCCTCATGGCGGCTGTACAGGCGACAATGAGAAGCCAAGATGAAAAACTCAAAATTCTTAAGGCCTTGATCGACAAAGGGGCCGACCCTACGCTCAAGTACTATGGTGGCCAGACGGCTATTGACATGG